>JAQGAF010000067.1:0-93208 GCA_034687865.1 Kryphioiulus occultus | reverse complement strand
TTCAAGAAATTCAATTTGACAATGATGTCTTGGTGGCACCCACCGAATCTTAATTTGGGTTGATGGACTACACCCCCTACCACATGGTGTTAAATTACTGACAGTAGGGTTCTGAGTTGAGTGGAATTGAATATTAAGGATACATTTTCGATACAATTTAGCTTAGACTCACTCCCAGTCCTGTGTATGCAAACAGCCATTTTTAATATCAACTAAAATGTTATTAAGGTGAAGTGGTGAAAACCCCAAACCTACATGGCATTACTTCCTCGTTAGTAGATTTTTTTAATTAAATTACATGTATTTGGCTGTTCATTTGGCGTTCTGTTCGTGCGAACTTTGCCAGCTCCCATCACCATGACTGACGCCTATACACTGCAGATTTCGCTAATTAAAAGCGACGAGATAAATACATATAAGCCTAATAAAATATGCCCTAGCTCGTTTAGTCCGCATAATTTGTTAGTTGGAGAGCCTGCGTCAATTTGGTGAGGTGTTCAACGCGAAGGCGTTTGGTGTCGTTCAATTTATGAGCGAAATTATGGTGCAGCGAATTCGTTAATGGTGGAATAAGAACCGCGTTTATATTAATACCATCACACATTATTCGCATAAAATATCACGTGATATGCGAGCGCAAGTCCACAGAAATTGCTCATTACAGATTATATTACCCATGGAATCATCTTTTGATGGAAAAAATGCATGAAGCTTGCAAAGCAGAGAGTCTCATTGCATACGTCCTCTAGCGTCAACATTTCGCACTTTCTCTATTGTTAAACAATTGTCATTCAGCTTCATCGTTTCGCACATTTTTCTGTCAATTTCTCGTAATTTATTTGAGATTATTTACAGTAAGTGCATCCTTTAGCCACAAGCAAAGCTATTTTTGAATCATGTTCGTGCACTGACAATCGTGTGCGTTGACTTTGTGTTTTTTTACCAACTACCTTCATAAAACAGCTTGTATAAGAAAGCAATATGTACTGTTTGTAACCGTCTCCCAAGTGCCTGTGTCAAACCCAGCCTGCTGAAAACATGGCATGTGGGCAGGTTTTCATTTTATGATACCTTTCCAATTTCAGCAGTATCACTGCGCATGCGAGTTTTCTGGTCTGATGCTCGAATTTTTATGAGACATCTCATTTACGGCAAAAATACTGTCATCCAATGGGGCTCGGGGGAATTAGCGAACCTTGTGTAGCTAACGGAAAAAACAGCTACATGTATCTCACAACAGTTTTCTAAATAACATGTTTGGGTGTTGTTGTGAAAAGGTCAGGATGCTCATAAATGCGCGTGTGAGGCGTAGAAATTATTTAATTAACAAATGTTGACGAGTTGGCCGTACTTAATTCTTCTTGCAAAATGACTGAAAGATTTGCCTGGATGAATACAAATGGGATTTACTGATCGAACACCCATTGTGCTTTTACCAAGCATGTAGATAAGACGGTCGGTCCATTATTTCCTACTCGAGATGCCAGGTGCGAGTCTTGTTGATTCTTTTCAACAGGCTAAACTGGTTTGGTTGGCTTTTTCGGCTAAACTGCATTCGAGGATTAAATTACTTGTTTTCAGAGTTCGTTTACTTGAAAACATCGACGTTCCGTTGACGTCATGCATGCGATGGCTGCTATGCAAATAACGGATATTATTGAGAGCAACATCGAATATTTGTATGCTGGGATTTGTCTTCAACCTATTAATAATCGAGTTGTTGATGCGCATCAGATTGTAAATACAGCGTAAAAGAAATGCTGCAGTGATATATGACGTTTTCTTAATTTATAATACAATCATGTTTGTAGCAATGATTGAGTTGTTTCTCAATTGAAAAAGACTGAACTTCGGAATATGCCCTGCTGCTCTGCTCTAGCAGTCATTGCCTGTAATTAAGACAGGCACATTAAGAAATTACACGATACACTTTTAGGTTAATTAGCATAAAGATAGGTTAAATTAGGTTAGGACAGATAGCGTTAGTTTAGCATAGGTTAGCATTTGGTGCCAATTTGGAGTAGGACATACATGTACATGTATTCCATAGTAGATCCGAGAAAATCTCACTAATGATGAGCTTTTGCATTTAACGAGTTTCAAGCTTTCAGTTTTCAGTATACGCATACTCATCTTTGAGTTGCCGTTATGTTTATTTGACATTATTATGCAGTGTATGTCTTAAACAATCTATTTAAATAAATTTGAGAGCTGCGTCGCTCTACAGCTGAATCTCAGTTATTCCAATATTCTAATTTCTTCTCAGTGGCGCCTTAATGTGAGCAATCACCGAAAGCAAGATTGCATTGCTATGCAGCTATTCCATAGGCGCCATCACGTCACTCTACAGATGTCCTTAATTAAAGGGTTGTCAATTTGCAACTATTTCATTTGTTATAAAAAAGGTAGGCTCCATGGTACATGCTTGCAAATTCTATGGGCCTGCTACGTTACGATCTTTTAATGCCAATTTAACGTGCTCGGAATAGTGAACCGCTAAGCCTACTGTAGCTTCTTGGCATGCATCTGCCGAATCACGTTTTTCTCCCTTGCACGTCCGTTTACGACATCATGCAATTAAGCACACACGGCATCGTAAAATCCTGCATTAAACTTAATTCTGAAATGTTGCAAAGTTCTCCCTGGATGCAATTTTCAGCAGCTATTAACGGATTCCAGCATCCGTTGAAAGGTTTACGTGCGTGTGTTCGTTTATCTTATTTCCTCTCATCCATTTTTAATTCTCATTATATGCTCTTTGCATTCATGCCCATGTGGAAATGGACTACTTTTCCACGCTTGATGCTTTTTCTGCCTTAATCGGATTTGGATAGTTCGTCAAATGGTCATTGCATTGTCACTGAACCGGTGTAGCTCTACATGTGGAAACCAATTCAAGGATCTTTCCATGTAGAACCGTCTACATAAATGTCTTCCGTTTTATTTTAAACGTATGCAAAATATCATATTGTAGTCGCTGATGAATCATTTGGGACCAACAAACGTTTTGGTTACAAACTTGCACAGAATTGTCAATAGATGCACGTACAGGACATGATATTTAGTTTGATTTTATTTCAAAGCTATATTACTGTTGTAAATGTATTCATTATTCATAGTAAAGAAATGTCAGGTTTTTTTATTAAGATTAATATCAACGGAATGAGGACACAAACGATTGGAAATCACTGTCCTATTATAATAATTTTGTTGCTTTCCTCGCTCGCTTATACCACTAGTTTAAAAAGTTGCTTAGTTTAAGTTGAGTGCCTAACTTGTGTGCCTAGAAGCTAATTGCAAACGTGAGTGGCTTGTTGTTGATATTTTCTTTCTTCCTTAATTGTGTAATGGTGAGGTCGATTCAATGAGATTGTTGACTGTAAAGATACTAAGGTTGCCTCTGTTTAACTGCCTTAGGCTTACGTGCTTATGGCATTCCTGAAGATGAGGTTTCTCTAAATGAGTTATACGGTAGTAGCTGTCTTCAAAGTAAATTATGAGAAAAGCCATTTTCTTCTGGGCATCATTTTTTATGTCCTATTAGCTCTGAGGTGTTGGTTAGCAATATTTCAGAACTTTAGTTGCCTTGCTTATACGCTCATATATTTCTTAAAAAGCAAGTCTTGAGCTCAATACATGTAACTTTACAGCGTGCTGCTTATACGCTCATTTATATTTCTTAAAAAGCAAGTCTTGAGCTCAGTACATGTAACATCAAAGCGTGCTGCCTAAAGAATGCACAGAATGAAAAGAATTTGGAAGAATTGATGGAATTGTCAACCAAGCTGCGTAGCACGCTCTTTATGTAGTTTAAATTAACCTTGCTTTTAACCCACATTTCTTGGTTTGAAGACATACTTTTTATTGATATTTCCTTGGCCTTCTTTTTGCAGATGGATTGTCTACCCTCGTTCTGTCTTTTGTCGTTTCTGCCGTTGTGATTTCGACATTACTTATTCTTGCTGCGGTTTTCGTCTATAGAAAAAGGAGGAGATCTTCAATATTTTATGATGGACAAAATGCCAGAGATGCTGAACGAGGCAACATTTTGCTGGCGGCTGAAAAAGGAAGTCGCAATCCGAGCTGGTGTAGGTAAGAAATATTTCAATTTGCTCGTATTCATCCGTAAGATTATAGAAGCAGTGAAGTGAAAACTCAACATCTCTTCGGAGAATTAGAGCACGAAAAAAGCCAGAAGCATTTCCTGGCCTTGAGACGTTGGACAGATTTTTCTTATGTCAACGTACAATATAAAACATATAAATAGCGTTTCAACTGCTCATTTGGGAGAGGTTGTGCCGTGTTTCGTTAGGCTTTTCTTTTCTTCAAAAAACTACGTGCTTCGTTTATGTATGTATTTGTTTTGCACGCAATGTCGTTGTACTCGTTTATGCCCTATTGTCCATACAAGAGCTTTGCACCGCAAACAAATTAGCAGTTAACCATGGGTGACTATGAGGAAACGTTAACCCAGCTAATAATCAGGGTTAACCTAAGGTTTGTAAAAAACACGGAGAATGAGTCAGGTGAAGATAAAGGTATGTTATTTATGGACTTCGTCGATAATGTTTATCAAGGGAAAGCATTGCAGAAAGTTAGTCGGTAACCTTAGGTTAACCATTAGGAAACGTTAACCCAGCTAATAGACAGGGGTAACCTTAGGTTAACCATTAGGAAACGTTAACCCAGCTAATAGACAGGGTTAACCTAAGGTTTGTAATGAATATGAAGGATAAGTCAAATGAATATATGTTATTGATGGACTTCATAGATGATTTTTACCAAAGGAAACCATTGCACCACTGAAACGTAGCAGTTAACTGTGGGTTACCATGAGGAAAAGTTAACCCAGCTCATAGGCAGGGTTAACCTATAATAAAAGTTTGTGAGAAACAAGGACTTCACATTTCCTTGTGCTACAGCGGAGACAGCCATTTTGGTTTCTATAAGATATTCCCAGAATTTCTAGCTGCAACAGGTTATCTAGAAGTTCACTAACCTTATGTTAAAAATCCCTAAGGTAAACCCAGGTGCTCTAACCTTTAATTTAACCTACATGTACAATGATGCTGCCGGGCCTTAATAAATTTTCCTTTATTGGATGTCAGGACGTTTGATTTTTCGAAACAATATTGCTGCATGCAATTAGTGGTTGACTAAAAACACCTAATTAACACAGTTCGAGTCGTGTTTGAGGTGCATATTTAAATTTGTATACCTCAGTGTTGGCATAAACGTGCCGACAATTTACCAAGGAAGTAATATATCAAAGGATATTAAAACGGTATTAGCTCGCCCACACATATTCCTTCGCTTAGCTACATGTACAGCCCATTATAATCCTCACTCAAAGTCAATACACTCAGGAAATCGCTTCTTCGAACGTTGTCTATTGACAACATTCACCCAATCTCATTCGGCAAAAAAAAATGCTCGTTCCAAAGCTTTCTTTGCATTGTACGTGTCTCGACAATGAATTCGTAATTTTTAATCGATATTCTTTTCATCTCTCTGCAGTTTATTCTCTTGTGTTTGCTTAGCATTAGCGAAGAGATTTTCTCTGTTGACAGAACTTATAGGGATTTGTCGAAAACGCAATAATCAAGTTGAACATTGAGGCTGAAGCTGTTCCATTAAATCGTCATCGTTGTATTAATATGATAACAGTAATCTTGCCCAATTTAGTTTATTTCTTTTTCGAAAGTACATTGTTTTATTAGCTGTTGGTGTTCTGTCTTGGAGTTTCCTTTCGCTAGCTTATTTGTTGTGGAGGAATGATGCAAAATTGTGCAACACTACTTTGTAATAAAGGGAGCATTGAAGGATGAAATGACACCATTGAAGAAGGGGGTTATGTTTGATTGATGGGATAGTGGGTGGTAGACTTAAGGATGGTGTGCTTTGAGACGTCATTCGAAGCCATTTTTCAACAACTCATTCAAGGATATAGAAATGTTCATTCAAAGGCGTGATTTATTTCTTTTATACTTATAGATTATAATATTATGACACTGATAGTGTACTTTAATAAACAAGAATAATGACTATTTAGAATGTTAAATATGCTGGACAGGCATGGTGATTGTCTCGACAGACAGGATCACTGAGTTATTTAAGTCATTTGATGCTTGTATTCAGGCTGACTTAACAATAATGGCTCAACTTTTTACATTATGCCCTGCTTCGCCATAGCTTCTAAGAGAAAGTGGGCTTCTCCTAACGGTTCTCCTGGCGGTTTGGCAGTTAGATAAAGGAATTACGTTTTTAGCTTAGTTTAGAATTAACACAAAAACACATGACAAATGCACAAAATTCAACATTGACAACATACACATTTTTACAGTGTTTTTTACAGTGTACAAGTACATATTTGGAACAGTGCATAATGTAAAGTATATCTTAATAAAATAACTAGTATTTGCCTACGGTTTATATGTTGTTTCAAGTGCATTGTAAATATGCTTGTTCGAATTTTTCTTATTTAAACCATATTGATATTTTGGCGTGAAAACAATTTCAATAAATATACGGTGTTGGATAACTAACTGCATATACATGTATGTTATTTAAAAAACCTATTTGTTAAAATTACAATCTTCTGCTTCACAATGTTTATGCACAGTGCATTGAGGACATCTTTCCAGTATTATTATGCAATAAATACTGTACTGTGCTCTGAATTCGGGGCTCTATTTTGAAGTATAGTAATTGCGTGCAGTTAATTGGCCTTGATATTTGAGTTGCATAATTGAGTGCTTATCATGTTAATAATTTAAATTTCTAGCAACGTGGATTTCACAGTCCCTTTCGTTGTTGGGCCGATGCCCCCCTTGACATTCAACAGGCGGGTATTATCCACCCCTGACTTGAGCCAGTATGAAAGTCCTGAGGACACTTCACCCGTGCAAGGTGACCTGAGCAGAATGCCATTGCTCACGAAACAATACTCCATGGATTTAACAAATACCTTAGGTAGGCGATTTCATTCTCATCGATTTTGGCGTTAAAACCTAAAGGATTTTGGGGTTGTGGCTCGCTGAACCGCAATCGCACCATCTGTAAATCCACTTACTAATAGACCATCACCAATTGAATTGGCAATTTACAGCTCGGTGCAGCCTAGGTACACTTGATCCGGAATTATATAAGGCGACTGACAGCGACGATGACCTGGACTTTCCTGATGGCCACATAGGAAGAGTTTGGTTCACTTTGGAATATCAGAAGGATTTAGAAAGGCTCGTCATCAATCTTATCAAGATAAAAAATCTGCCCAGTAGGATTGCTGGCTCCATCAACGGCTGTGATCCTGTGATTAGGCAAGTAAACAAAGGCAGTAGTGGACACAATGCTGGACATCCCTTAAGGCAACAAAAACATTGATCAGCTAAGACCAGATTGTGTCGGAATTAGTGAATTGCATCTTTTCAGAGAGAGTAAGAGAAGGCTGGGAATAAACTACGAAATAAGTTTCCGGTGGGCAATGATGGATGTGGCTTTTTTTTGTTAACATAATACATGTAGATATCGTTCACGGAAACTTGTTTGCCAATAATTGTTCCTGGAAACTTGTTTGCCAATAATTGTTCCTGGAAACTTGTTTGCCAATAATTGTTCCTGGAAATTTGTTCGCATAATTCATTTGCTTGCTTAACCTAACCTCACCAGCCTATTCTTAACCTAATTTATACACAACTTAACTTATGCAAACAACCTTCTGCGAAGAAATGTTTGCGAATAGCTTTCGGGGAACAATTGTTGACGAACAACTTTCCGGACACCATGCACTGTAAATCGAAAAGTCACCTTAAGAACACTAAAAGCACACATTTTTAGATTGTAATTTGCCACAACTATAAAACATATCAAAGCATGTTATGTGATCTGTTAAATGGCCTCATGCTCTTAGATGTTTTCTCAATGTGTTCTAAGTTTGGGAATTTAGGTCACAATCCTTGTCACCCTGAATTCTCTGAAAAGGTGATTTAAAACAATTAAAATTTAGTTTGAGCATAATCTTTTAATGCTAAAGAAATGAAAAAAGTAAACCACCAGAACACATGAGCTGTTATGTGCTCCACCTCAAAATGCTCTAAGGATACTTTCAAAATGTGATTTAGGAAATTATTGTGGTTTCTTTTAAAGTGTTCTACTTTTTTACATTTATTTATACAATCTGTGGATTTCCTCAGATCACCATGGAGCACATTTTTTCTCCTAAGGTCACTTGAGTTCAGATATCATGGTTAATGTTTATGCACTTTCATGTTCTACATGTGCATTTTTGATTTACAGTGTAGTTTAGATATCACTACTTTTTTTTAGAAAAGAATATTTGCGATTTGTAATCACATTCACAGATTTTCTCTCGAGTATCGAGTATAGCCAAATGTGTTTTATCTCTTCTGAAAGATTTTGTTCACCTTCAAGTATTTTCAATTATTTTTTGCCAACATTTTGCTTTCTTCTTTCAGGCTCTGTCTCCTGCCCGATGACAGACGCTATCTTCAATCGCGGCAGAAGAAAAAAACTTGCAATCCAAGATTCGATCAATCGTTCTGTTTTCAGGTAATCCATTTCACCATCAAAATCAACTTTCCATTGGAATGAAAACTATTCCCATTGTTTTTTCGACGTGGCTTGCCAATGCTTACACGTGTCTATTAATAGATCTCCCCAAAGTGTTTGGACGAACGCATTCTCAGAATTACAGTTCTTGATGTCGATAGCCAGAAAAAGTTCAAGAGCATTGGACACGTTGTTTATCCTCTGAAAGATTTAGATTTGACCGTTGAGGACAGATTGTTTCTTACTCGAGATTTGTGCAGGACCGTTACCGAGGTGAAACCCTTTTGCCATGCCTCTCAATGACGTTGTCACGTGGCTGAAGAAAAATCGATTTGTAAAATCTATTTAAATGTTTGATTTTAGTCTCCATCCTTTGGAAACGGAGAGATCTTACTTTCGCTGTGTTATAATGACAATATCGGACGCTTGACAGCCACTGTATTTCACGCCAAGAGCCTCCCTCGAGTTTCAGGTAACCTATTCAATTTAATGTTATTTCTGAGAAAGGTTTTTTATCTGAATTTGTTCGTGAATAGCAATGAGGCTGTTGCTTCCTTTAAGCCTTTGCGACGGTAAGCTCCTTATCGCCAGTTACGTGATTTATGCAGAACAATCCGAGCCATCAATAAGCCTAGAGAAAATGCATTTGCTGTTTTCGTTTCTCTAAATAACACAGGGACTTTACTTTTGCCAATGTATAAGAGGGAAAAAATATTCTCGTCGAACAGAATATTAAGATTGTTGCGTAAGGTTGAAAATAGAATGTACTGTATAATATATTATTTCTAGACTCCAGTAGTCCAGATAGGGTGGATTACACTAAAAGGAAATCGATTTTCAAATAAAATAAAACATGCCAAATTAAATGCATTTATCAGTATTTATCAATTGCATTAAGTGCATTTATCAATTATTGCGTGGCTTAGTCGATATTAATAGCATGATTGAAAATTAAATCTTGCCGGGTACTGATAAATGCATTTAATTTGGCATGTTTTATTTCAGAACAGATGAAGCTGGGCACATTTCTAAGAATACATAAATGTGATAACCAAAAACGCATTTACATTGAACTTAAATTTGATGGTTTCCGGGGAATGCAGGAATTTAACTACTCCATCTTCAGGAAATAATCAGCGTTTTTGGTGATCACATTTATTTATATTTATCAAAAAATGTTGTACATACATTTAACTTTCCTTTTTTTTTCGAAGGAAAGAGGATCTAACTACTCCATCCCTCGATCAAATTTATTTATATTTAGGAATTCGCAATAGCCATTCACCTGTTTTAAAATGAAATGTCAGTCCCTAACGGATTTAATTTTCAATTTTGCCATAAATAATGGCTGGTGTTTAGTGGCTTCTCCAATCCGTTTTCATAATTATCAATCTAAGTAACGTTTATTTTGTCCTAGCTGGGCAGCAGCAGGGAATACACCCAAGTATAGCCCAGATAATTTTAATTTGTTATGCTGTATCCTATGTGTACTTGTCTACACGCTTTGTAGTGCCCATCTGTTTTTTCGTTGAATTCTGTTCCTGACTTCTCGACTAAATTTATGATAAAGGTTGTCGTGCAAATGCTGGAAACATAGCAGTGGATGCAGTTGTCAATGGAGAATCGAGCGGATAATTAGCTAAGAGGATTTCAATGTTATGTGGCGTATTTGATTTCTTTCAGATACCTACGTGAAAATTTCGTTTCTACAGCATAATAAGACGTTTAAGTGCAAAAAAACGTCTGTTGTCAAGCAGTCGTCTAATCCTGTTTACAACGAGTCTTTTACATTCAAGGCTTCATCCTTAGAAACCGCAAGTGTGGTTCTCCACTTAATGCAGTGTACTCCTGGTCACGGGAAAGGTAAAGTCCATTTTCAATCTATATGTCCATGTATATTAATATTGTTATGTGGTATCTTCTGCAATAATGGTTTCTGCCATACAGTATAATGGAAAATCCACAAATTGCCCAAAAAAATGGCGGCATATGCTTGACAAACTTGAGAATAACCCTTTAACTAACTTAATTAACCTTTCTTTCAGACGTTATAGTGGGGCGAGTAGCCCTTGGTTCTTACATGTTTGCGCGTGGTCGAGCTCTGGAACATTGGAACGATATGCTGTCCAATTGCCGAGAGCAGCTTCGAAGATGGCATCATTTGCAACCTTGATTTTGCTGCTAAGGTCTAATAACCATCAAATGCTGTAAAGTATAATAACACAATTAAGCATAGCGGCGTCAAATATCCATAGTAGATGCTTAATAAAAAGCGATATCCAATTATCCACTAGACAACGTCTTGGACCAGGCCAGATTCTGTCTTGCATATACCCTATGGTCAATACATTATACACTATAAATCCTTATTTCCATGCTCATTGCATGGCTTTGTAAATAGTTTTATTGATTGCTGTAAGGTAGTTTTGGGAGGAGAATGAAATGGAAATTTGAGGCAGATCTACGTACAGTTTAGTTAAAAATGTGCACATATCACGAATGAATTACTGGCTACATTTCGGCGCTTTATCCTATTTAAGTTCCTTGAGTATTCGGAAGTTTAAATAAACCTACATTCATTTTTTTTAAACATAATGATACTTGCTGTTAATTCGGTAGCAAAATATCTCATATTAGCAGATTTACAGCAAATGAAGTCTTTATAAAGAATATTAACTAAGTTTGGATGATTGGATTTACATTTTTTGTAATACGTAATGGGGCTAGTCGATATTGTAATAGAGAAAGGCGTTTTCCTTAAATAATATGAAACCAAATGGTGGCATAAACGGCCTGATACCTAAACTATTCCATCCAAGTATTTTTTATTCATAGGCTACAGTATGATGCTAATCTTGCTTCCATTGATATTTTTATTTTATAGCGTTAACATCGTTTATATATTTATTTATTGATATAGTTGGGAAGCTTAGCCGATAAAACAATGAGTTTTAGTCATGATTTTCATTATAATTTAAAGATGATGAACTCAAGGGACATCTACCTATTGTGTAAATATTTTTCGAACACCCTGTATTTGCGCCAATATTTTAATTACATAAGGGGTTTGTAGTTCGAAATACTGTATTTATAAAACGTGCTTTGTATATATACTAATAAAATTCGTGTTTGCTGTATTAACGAGTTATTAAGCCATTTAGCATGTTGCGAATACATGTACTTCTAACAGTATTTAGGGAAATACAAAAGTGTCATCTTTCTTAGTCATTGTGGTCAGGTTTATTATCCTGCCTCAGCAGCACAAAATACTCTCGTTTTTTTATTTCAACCCTACTTGTCTAGTAATTAAGATTGCGACTTGTCCTAGCTGTCGCAATTTATCCATTTTATGTTTTTTTTTTGTTTATTCTGACCTAACCTATTTACCATAAACTAACCCTAAACTTTAATTTCTCTATTTTGCTACCTAACTGTAAGCAAACACTGCCAGCCTCGGAGCCGTTAGGATAAGCCCGCTTTCTCATGGCGTCTGCCTAAGCAGGGCAGCAGCAGGGACTAATCTATACTGTAGTTCTTTCCAAAAACATGCCCAGAATTGTATTCATACTGATCATACGAGTTATTAACACATTGTATAAGGCACAGTGGAATTATATTGCAACCTGTTGCATGTGACCTTTAAGGTGTTTTTGGTCATTTTGCAGCTTTCGTTTTGTAACGTACAGTATAACGCTTAATATTTTTACTGCATTTTATTACACAAATGAAATTGTAGCCTTGACAGTTCTAGATCCATTGCAGTCTTGTTCCTAATGTTGTCCTCCATATCCACGCAGTGCATTTGCTGCTATATCTAGTTTCATGTTTGCCCTCATCTGGCGCCACTTTCTAGATGCGAGATTTTATAATCCCAGATACTGAAAGGAGGCCATGCTCGTTTGAAACATTCACCAACATCGTCACGCAAGTGCGCACCAGTGTTCAATTCGACAGATATTTTTTAGACTTCCGTCCATCTGTTCCATTATTCGCCCCGGCAGTGACGTAACGTGAAACCAAAATATGATCAACAAACAGGTAAGCAGGTGAAGCACTTGTTGCGTATCGATGACTGTATAGGGTGTTCAACATATCGATTCATTCGCTCACCTATTTCTTTTCGCGCAATTTTTGAACGTATCATGTTGGAGCTCAGCCAGCGAATTACCATTAACTCGCTGTGTTGCTCTGCCGAAAACCTTTAATTGGCTTATGCATAATGGGATATTTAAAATGATTTTTGGAACCAGGCCATCATATTTTCAAGGTACACATGAAGGGTTTGAACATCCTTATTTCGAATAAGACACGCCTTAATTATCTCCTTCAAATGCAAACCACGTGCCTGGCTTTTAGGATGTTATTAAATTAGTGATTTAATGGTAGGGTTTTCTACAAGAGTTACAATGGGAAATGTTACATAAAGAAAATATGTGATTGCGTTTTTAGTTTGCCAAAGCGGTGAGTAGTGTGTCGATTTCCCATTTTGTGATACATTCAATAGACAGTTGCTGTGTACTAGTAAATGTATATTGGATTTTTATTGTTGTTTGTTTATTTTATCTGTAAAGAGCTGTCACTTGGAAGCCATCACAGATAAACATATCGAAGTCTACATGCCTTATCTTGTTTGTCTGCAAAAATGAAACAAATGAATGTTTATTTAAAGGATATATAGGATTGGATTTAATACTGTATTAGATATTGACATGATGCAATGAGCGATTGAAGACGATTAACAGTGTGACGAATATCAATATTTGAACTAGTATTATTACAGAACCATATTATAAAAGCAGTTAATTTTTTTGATAGAAAGGACGGTACAATGGCAACATCCATCTCGACTTCCAGTCTCTTCAGAGAATTGCCATGGGATCAAACTTTAGCCTTGCGTCAAAACTTTGTACCGTAATAAAGCCTTTTTAATTTTTTCATAATAATGCTTTGAGCTATTCAGCTTCCTGGTACATGTGTACTGATTTTGTTTTTCTATTCATATAGTAAGGCGTGCCAACTTCATTATGAGAAGAGTCCATTGAAAATTGTGTGGGCCAAGCAACAATACATGTACGATGACTTGGGTCAACAGTTTTTGGACTGCATTAGTGTTGTGGCTCATGGTGAGTCCAATCTTTAGGAAATTTATCATTTATATTTCACGTATGCTATAGTGTAATTTCAGACATGTAAAATTAACGTTATTAAACAAACATAGTAAAAATGACAAAAGAGGGTGATATGTATAGTATTGGCGATAAATGTCTCAAATTTATATTTGTCCGATATACGTGTATAAATATTTTCTGCTTAATATATTGGTATCTCATCACTCCATATTCACCCTAAACGTTTTTTTAATTTCAATAATTAATTTCAGTGTTTGACATGTGTTGTTCTAGTCGGCCATTGTCACCCAGCTGTGGTTAATGCTGGTGAATCACAAATGAATCAGTTGATATGCTGCGAAGGACTCATTCCAGCTTCATACCTTGAATATTCGAATCAGTTATTGAGGACCTTGCCTGATACTTTTAATACATGTATTCTGCTAAATTCAAGGTAAGCAAAAACTGATAATTGAAGTAACTCTCTGCGCTTAAAACTTTAACATTTTTTTTTAAAAAGCGGTCCAATTTATTATTTTTTGGCAAATATGAAGTTCGGAAGCGAATGACCTAGCCCTCCAATTGGCAAGGGCTTACACAAAGAAAGAAGACGTCGTAGTAGTAGATCAGTAAGTAATTTAGATCAGAGGGGATATTTACTTCACTAATGTGTGCTGAAATTCTCTTAGTTCTTTTCATGGAGGACTTGGGAATCTTGCTGAAATAAGTCCAAAGCAATTTAGAAATTCGTCATTACCGAAAAAGGAATATGTTCATGTGGTAAGCCATGTGTTTGATTTACATGCAGCTGATCAAACTATGAAATTACAATGTCAGTATGGCTTATTATTATTGTTAGATTCCTCTTCCGGATGTTTATCATGGCGCTTATAAAGCAGACGATCCAGATGCTGGTGATAAATATGTACAGGATGCTAAAAAGATTATTAATCAAGCCATCTCAAGTGGTAGGCAGGTATGCATTTCTTTCAGGTAATTTCAAATTCCCCGAGTCAAGTGTACTTCATTCCAGATATTGAATTATTGTTTACAGATATCATGTTTCATGTCAGAACCAATATTCACTTGCTCTGGAATGGTTTTTCCTCCAAGAAATTACCTGAAAGCTGTTTACGAGTATGCAAATCGACCTGTCTAGCGCTCTTGTAATTTTAATGAAGAAATAGTGGAAAATTCATTCTGACACAAATATGTGGTTAAGATTTATACACAGTGTGGGCGCCATTTGCATAGCGGATGAAGCCCAAACTAGTTTGGGGAGAATTGGTCGGCATTTCTGGGGTTTTCAAATGCAAGGTTTGGAATTTGTTGGCAAAATTGGCATTTAATCATAATGATGAATGTTGATTCAATAATTGTAATTTTTCAGACGCAATTCCTGATATAATAACCGTTGGGAAGACATTGGGAAATGGCTACCCTGTTGCAGCTCTAATTACTCGTTCTGAAATAGCCAAGATGATTCCTAGTATTACCGACATGGTAAATAAATATTTTATCTCAATAAAAATGCAATAAAATAGAGATTTATCTTCAGCTAGTTGAATTGGAGTGTGAATACAACTTATAAAGAAGAAATAATGTTGGATAGTGCCTGTACTATCTGTGACAAAGAAAATTTCATCTCTTTGTTAGCATTTGCCAGAACCAGTGTCTTGTGCAGTGGGATTAACAGTATTAAAAACCACAGAACAAGAGAAACTGGCAGATAATGCAACATTGGTAGGAGATGTTCTTAAAAATGGGTTGATAGAAATTATGGATCGACACGAGTACATTGGAGATGTAAAGTATGTTAATTTATCTTCAATTTTCCCAAATACTGTTTATTACTACATTGACCTACATTGGCATTTAAATGTGATGTTTTTCAAGCGACTGGTTGGTTAATTCTCTGAGATAATAGGAAAAAATACATACAGTATATGTATGAAGGAATGATTGATTAGTGATAAAAATGGAATTTTGGAAGGATTTCTTGTCAATTCATACATGTATACAATTGTACAATTTATCAAAAGAATAGAAACATGACCGAGGCCAACCAGATTTTAAGTTACAACTTAAAATTTTATAGAGGAACTGGTCTATTAATCGGAATCGCCATTGTCCAAGATAAAAGTAGCAGAAAGCCATCGGAGGAAATTGCTGAAAAAATTGTTTACATGTAAGCAACTTGCATCTTTTTTAACTCACAATCAATAATTTTGTTGAATTGCAAATTAAACTTTGACAACAGACATGGTAGAAGCAAACCATTTCGGGTCTCATTGCATTGCACAATGATTATTTCTACAAACTTCAATGTATGATTTTCGTTTAAAGGTTGAAGGACGAGTTTATTTTGACAGCAAATGATGGTCCTTATCGCAACGTGATTTGTCTGACACCGCCGCTCTGCTTCACGTGTGACAATGCCTTGACATTCCTTGAAATTTTTGACAAAGTTTTGACGACGTTAGCAACTGCTTCCATTGACCAGCCTGGCACGTCGCTTATGTTCTCCGGTTTGCCAAGGTAATAAATTATCTTATGTATTAGATTTAGCTAAATTTAAATACAAATATCGACATTTTTAAACCTACATGAACAACTTTGAGAAAATGGCATGATAGTTGTACATGTAGGTGGTTTCACTCTATCACTTCCATGATAATAAAGATGCAGGTATCTTGAAGGACCTTAGCTTGATTGGGTGAATACCTAATGCAGTTCAATCAAACAATAAAATTATCGTGTAAACAGTTCTCTAGCAGAGTTTAGCTAGAAATGTGAATTAATTAACGTATTTCATTGAAAAGAATTCCCCCTTTAAAATACACTGTATATCACTATATTTGGGCAATGCTGAATATCAATCATGTCTGACTGGATATTTGAACTTAATCATATTTCAGGTTATCAGCTAGTTTACCTCTCGATGTCATCTTTTCAACAGACAATAACATTGCGGACAGTGATAGTGAGGATGAACCTCTTCGCAAACGTCCCAACAATTTTGCGGACATTGACTAATTCGAAACATAACGCTTATACAGTATATACCCATTTATGTATTTTATACGTAAATATTTTTGAAATTCCCTAAATTTGGATCGAATAACAATATAGCAAATAATAATTTTCATATATGTGTAGATGTTAATATTGGAGTGTACTTTTTACTTGAAAGGTTAAGGTTGTCTTTAGAGAGAAGTGCCATTAAATGTAAAAAAGGTCTAATAATTTAATTTAGTTTTATAAAAAAACACATGCGCATGTACACTGTATGCCGGTATACACATCATTAGTGGTCACGTGTCCTCAATATTACTGGAAATCACCAGATTTTTATCACCTGGTACCAACGTAGGTTCGATTTTCAGTGGGTATGAGATTGAACTGTGTTTGTAAGCGTTATCTCTAGAAGATCCATTTTTAGACATTTTAAGGTTTCATTGTCCCCATACATTCTTTCTCTCCTGAAACTTATCGAATATAAAAAATTCAAACCCTAGCTGCTTGCATGTCCTGATTACCCACATTTTTGTTCGAATTCTACAGTAACTCTAGTTATACTCATTTTATTGGTTATCTCTGCCTGTGCGATTGATCCTATGTGGGACGAGGTCATGCCAGACAAAGGGTTACGATTACATTGAACAGGTTTTTGAGTATCTCGTTACATGATCAGCCAGCCCATCTTTTCCCCTACTTGTTTCGGGCAAATTAACCACAGGTTAACTGCTAACACGTCAAAAATGAAATTAAATAACTGCGTTTACGTAGCCTTTTAAATTTAATATAATGATTTCCTTATTATAGAATTTTGATTTTTTTTGATAATTTACATTGTAATAAATGTAACTTGCATACACTATACAGTATGTACACCCTATGTACTGTATATTGCACCCGAGCTTACTGTACTAATATGGGGAAAACGCATAGGCCAACAAATAAATGTACAACAAAAATGCTACCAAACAAATCTGAACTGATAAAGGCAACTACATGTACAAAACATGTGCCGGCATTATACGTGTATATAGTATTCCGTTGTGAAATTAAAAATGTTTCTAATGAAACTTATTAATTATTCGTTATTAATTCGTATTTAGTTAACATAGCTTTAGAAAGGTAGGTGTTTTTCCAAGTTTTTGATTTTCATATTTTTTAATGTTTAATGTCTTGATCAGGATTTAAAGGGAATTGTGTTAACTTTAAAAGACGATAATATCAAAATTTCATTGAAAGGTTTAGAGTTTATCGTGACCAGTGATTAAAATTTCTATGCACGTACAGTGTAACAGGTTGCTGACTATCTTGGATGTTATATGAAAATTTACCCCACCAAATCCATGGTATGTAATATTCTGCAGTTACACAAGCATGAGAATATGTTCTATAGGTATGGGTATGGCATGTGACGAAGCATGTGACGTGTACTATATTGAATGCAGTATATAATTATTTAGATATTCGGAACACCTGGTTTATGCCAAGTGAGGCATTAGGCCAATTCATAAATTCACCTACAGGTTGATGGAGGGCAATGATTTTGAAAATAATGGCTTTATTAATTGCAGAGATTAGACTGCTTACATCAAGTCTTGGCACTTCGCCCAAGTCGTAAGAAAACGCCCAGTTACCATAAACTGGCATCTAACCTATTGAACTATTGTTGTTGAATATGCACGCATTTATTAAATTCTCGTGAGATCCTAAGTCTTGAAGGCGGTAATTCCCACTATTGTTATTTAAATTAACGAGCGCGAATTTTTAAATATGACCTTGCTTGATTTAAATGAACATTCCTTTTGTATCTACTGCAGGTTCGGAATTGCCATTGTTTCGTCTCTTTACACGAGCCACCAATTTTGCTTTCAAACATCTCTTGGTAGTTTCATTAGGGAAATAAAAACTGCTGAAGATGAAAACGAAGTTGCATAATACGAAAATAAATCAAACGATTGTCGCACGGTAACAATGGATCCATTGTGGGTGACGTTGAAGTAACCTAGAGTACGTCGTTAGCAGTTGGCAACTTGCGGTGTTGTTGCAGAACACAAATGGAGCCGAAGGTAAGCACGTTCAAGAAAAAGGAACCTGTTTACCAACAACCGAGGGATAAGGGATTGGTATGTTGCATTCCATTTAAACGGGTGAAGTGAGTGCGCGTAAACCACGTGCGTACTACTATCGCTGACCAGTTCACACTGCATGTCCAGACCTACTGTACCTACTTACGAATGTCAGGCCATCGTTGGCCTGCAGGTATTTTTGAAAGGCTAGATGTTACGGAAAATGGAGAACTTCCGCTTTAAACGTTTCACTCACTGGTAAACACGTTATTTTCTAGGCTGTCCTAGAATTGCTGCAAGCTATTGATGCCATTGCTGAAGCAGGCTGAAGCATTCTTATGTCAGAAACTGGAAGCAAATGATTGCTTTTACCAGAGGATATACAGTGTATGTACATGTACATGTTCTCGACTGCCAGTGCATCGTGGGATGAAGATTTCTTTTTGGAGTTGTTATTTGGACTATCTTGAATGAAAATCTGCAGTGCAGGTAAGACATAAAATTTTTGATATCTTTTGCCGCATATTATTTTTGTGCACGCTTTTACGTTTACCGGTGCGTGACATTCTCATGAGGAACACCTTTCATTTTCTGGTTGAAATAAATTGACAAATACAGGATGTATAGCAAAATGAAACTGAAAAAAGATCTATCCTGCATGCAAACATATGCGGCTTAAGCATACATGTATGTAAACATTGAACCTTATTTGAGGCTGATTATTTTATTATCATGTGGTCTGAAGCTACTACTATCGCTGTACATGTACAAGTATTGTAAAACATTGTGTAACATAAAATTCCGATAAATTTTTATCATAATACTGTACATGTACAGCATGTGTTTCGTTAATCAAAATCTAACTTTGTTTTGTCTCGTACTTTAATTTAATAATGCACATTACTTGCATACCAAGGATGTCAGAACTAAAAAGTATTTAGATGTACTACTTTAATAATTTGTTTTTTTGATTGAATTCTATTAATGAAGAGGTCATATTTCTGAGGTTCGTTAAATTTGTAATAATTCAAAACTTCCAAAATTATCTAACATGGACATTTGCACATACAGGGTGACCACACAACCTGGAAATCAGTGAACTGTCAGGGAATTTGAAATAGAAAGACAGTTTTAAGGGAATATCAGGAAGTTTTAAATGGATGGTCTAGGCTTTTATTTCTAGAAGAAGAAAAATAATCAAATGGGTAATGAACAAGAATTACGTGATCTTAAGGCGAAAAAAGCAAAATTTGTTATGTTAAAAAAATCTCTGGAAAAAAGCAAAATTGTTATGTTAAAAAAAATCTCTGGATTGATTTAATGATAATGTAAGTCAATTTTATGGTTGGTTAGTAATGAACTTGTTAAAATGCAATTTATTTTCTCCCATCCCACACTATACGTTAGCATATGCGTCTATCAATACTTATATAAGTGGAATTTAAGTTAACATGGCCTGGAAATCAGAGCAATAAGGGAAATAATATTCGTATTGCTAGTATTTTCTATAACGTGGCTAATATGATTCCTCATACGCAGTAAAGCAAACAAGGAAATAAATGACATTTTAAAATTGTGTTATAGCAAAATAAACGTGACAATATTGCTAGCACGTGTTTGATTTGTTGATAAAACTGTATGTATTTTGAGAATTTTCAAAATTCAAATTTCAAACGATATTCCTGAAGGTAATTAGTAATCGGTGTAAACGGCTCTAGACTGCTACTTGTCAGTTGAGCAGTGTACTGGTACATGTTTGACCTACAATATTCATGTTAGTTTTTTATCCTTTCGTTTTGAACAGCTTTTCTTGCACAATAACTGTAAGCCGAAACCAGATTCTTGGGAAGAATAGCACCATTATAACACGGCTAAATATCCCATTTGTTTTTGTTTATGTTTTTTTGCGATTTTTCCTTGGGGGGACAACACGATCTGAACTTGAAAAAAAGCATTTAAGTTCAGGCCAGGACAGCGCAAAGGTGAGGCACAGGAAATAGCGCAGATGTTTTTCCCAAGTCGTAGAAAATATTTATAACATCAAGCGCAACTTAACTAATAGCCTGGGAGGATTTAACGTCGAGAACTTTAAATTATGGAAAGGAACTGAAATAATTGCTCGGTTTGCAAACGACGTTTTGAACTTACACTTGAAAAACTGTGGAAAAATTGTGCGGTTTTCCCTGAGATTTCACTTCCTGTGTAATAATGGCCATTGACACTGTAGGCATACGGAATATTTCGACAACATTATTAGCTTATAAGCTAAGTTGTTGTGTAATATTTTTTGTATCTCGTAAGAAATTGCAATTTTCAACGCATTGCTAGTCACCATTAAATTGCACCTGAAAGTGGTTTCACGAATTGTGCAATTTTGATTGTTCATTAGATAACTTGAGGATCATGTTTATCATCCAAGTATGAAGTTTAAGATAACCGAGATAAAAAAAATGCATACTTCCATCTAGAAGTAGTTGTCATGCAAGTAAGTTTATAAATTATGCAGATTACATTGCCTGTTATTGGTCTCACCTCATACCTTCGAATCTATGAAATATCCCCTTCCCTCTATAATTGAAATTACGCAACTTTTATCATTTTAGACAGGTTTGTTGGAATTTCAATATTTTTTGTTTTACTGCTCTCCTAAAAAACCAACGAAGCATTAAAAGAATGCCATTTTCACTCCATGGCTTTATTTAGGTGATGCATGAATATACATGGCCATGTATTTAGAGAAAGTATAAGTACGGTTTCCATGTCGATGTATACCCTTAAAGTTGCATTCCATAACATGTATCTGAGGGAACTGGACTTGTCAGCTCTGCACTTCGTGTATACTGGTTTTGATAAAGTGCAGTGTGTTGATCTTGTTATACTTCAAACCCAAGTAAATAAAACACCTGTTTGAGGGCGTGCATTTTAAAATTATAGGAGGATACAACAACCAGGATATCGTTTGTCACGACTACAATTGAATCCCGCTCATATAAGCGAACGAAATTGGAAAGCCTTTGTAATTTTATGATTAAGTTTCCCTGAATTACTTTGAGCTCAATGTGGTTTAGATATGTATGTTGCTATGGTGGGTGCCTACGCATATTTTGATAAGTTATAAGTATAAACACGTAGTTAATTCTAAAACAAGCGATGGGATCAACGAGATTGTGGAAAATTTAATTGCCTAAATGAAATTTGCTTTGGTAACTATTTATCTTTGGGTTTTAATAGGGATCAGCGTAATCAGTTATGTCAAGGTAAAACGTAAATACATTTTGCATGGTAACCTTTAAAAATGCTTGAATCAGCATAATAATTAAGGTCATCATTGAATCCAACGACGAAACTGGACGAAACGTACAGTATTTATTTACGATCATGGAACACCTACATGTAATGTGTTTGTCTGCTAAAAATAATAGCAAGTGAATCTAAAGATACTGTACTATCAGTGTTAATGTATAATAAGTTATGCTAGAATATCATGAAATAAATACATGTAAGTCGAATGATTTGCTGGACTACTTCATTGGCGTGAATGCATGGTCTCCATCGTCAACTTCCTTTTTCGTGTGCAATTCATAAGAAAATAGCCTTTTGTTGAAATATATAACAAACATTCCTTTTAAATGGCAATGAGAATGTTGACGTTTTAATAATTGTAGGAAGGAATTATTCAAAATGCGTTAAATCGCGTGATGTTGTGTGTGAGCAATTGTATTCGAGTTGCAGACTTAGTTTTTTAACCTGAGCTCATTTGTGGAGGCAACGAACTTCTGTAGACTACAAGACGTGTGCATTTATGTCCATTATTTAACGGTATTTAGGTTGCATTAATTAAATGCAGTAATTATCTTGGCAAATAAATTTATTCATTTGCTATGAGACGAAATAACACACTTTGATCAACGTTACAATGGCGATGTATCGATCTGATCTTATTGGGAAATAAAATGACACAGATTAGGTGATTATAAAGTTTGTTACTCCACGTCGTAGTTTGTGGTCACTTGATAGTGACCGCAAATATTGTTTGTGTCGATCAGTCTCTCTCGATATCAAGGTCTTTGAGCTGCCTTCAGTGCAATTATCGAACTGCATTGTGTGGCATACATGTACATGTACATTATATGACTTCGGTTCTTAACCTCATCAGTTATAAGGCTCACTAAATTTATCCCTCCCATAAGGGCAACACACACTTCGCCGGGATAAAAACAGACCAGTAATTATATAAATGTTACTGTCTTGTGGTCACACTGGCATGCCTTTAATTGTCAAATAATTATATGACATAATGAAAACGTTTATTTTGATTGAGGTGTTGACGTTGATAGTGGTAATTGGAATGTTTTGTTGAACTCCATTAGAAAATGCGACCTAGTTATTTGAAGCCGAATATTCTAGCTGTATATTTAAATCTTTTATTTCCTGTTGCACCATTAAGCATCAAGCTTAATCGGCGATTAGAAATAACAAAATGGCAAGTAGATAAACAGTATCAGTTCATATTTACGTGAAGCTTGTTTGGGCTGAAGAAAAATGTAAACAAAAAATTAAAGGTAAATTAACCAAACAATTGAAAAAATGATATGTACATATGCAGAATAGTAAGAAAGAAAAATAATTAGTAGGCCTGTCAGTCGTCATGAAAATACAAAATCAAAATCGATAGATTTTTATAAATCATGAAAAAATTCATATTGACATGCTCATTCTTTTTGTTGAAAATTCCATTTTTAGGAACCGGTTATTTTATCGGGTATTTATATAAATATTAATAGCTAGTTAATTTTAATTTATCATAACACTAATTCGCCATTTTAGTCTGTGCCATTGTTGAAGGCATTTAATTTCCCTTTATCACTATTGCCTAGCCTAGTTTAACAAATGAAATATTTAGATTATGGCTGCGTGGATTTTAACATTTTGAGCAATTCCATTTGTTCTGATTTCTTTTAAACATGTTTACCAGAATAGTTAACGATTTTTAGACAATTTGAGCAATTCCATTTGTTCTGATTTCTTTTAAACATGTTTACCAGAATAGTTAACGATTTTTAGACATATTGCTATTGCAAGCCCACGACAAAACGAAAGTGGATTTTTATACCTTAATTGCCCACGCGTAACCAGCTTAACCTGTTAATTTAACGTATTTTTATTCTGGTCTTTCAGGTTTAATGTGGTAGAAAAAATGCGCTGGAAGACACATTGCCTTAAATCTTGATCTTGTCTAATTTGCACGCAGCTTGAGCTACCTCAGTGATAAATCTGCAAAATATTCTGACAGCTATCAAAAGTTTCTGTTTCATGATGAAGAGTGTTCCACGCTTAATCTAGTGTTAACGTAATTTTTCACCTGTGCAGAACCATTGGTTCTTTAAATCCTAATTATGCAAAACAGCTTGAAACCTTAACAAGAATTATGAAACTGACTAACTTGCTACTGGGTAGCATGCAGTAAATTAAGCTCAAGTTATGGGATGTTGTATGAATTGTAGTGAAATGCGTGACTTAGTGAATGCGTACTTAAGTGTGCCATATCTGGGACAGGTAGATAAACAAATTTACCCGGCTTATTAGAATAACTGTCGGCCATTGGCATCCACTGAAGCATTACTTCCTGTGGGTGCCATACATTTGGTTGTTGCTTTCCTCACTTGCTATCAGTACTCAGTCAGTACTCTGTAACGCGCTTGAGCAACTAGTCGCTCGAACCCACTAGAGTACCAGTCATCCTTGACGTGTGCACATGTATACATTTTGGAGCAGTTTGTAACATTGACAGTTGGGCATATGGATTAATCAGGGTTTTTGGGAGTGTGAAACAATAAAATAAGCCTCGCAACTGCAAGATTTAAAACCTAAACTGGAATACTACAGGCATTGCGATGGTCGATGAAACCTGACGTAAGTTTGATAACATTTTCAGTTTTACGATAAAAATCGAAGTTTTTTTTTGTTTGTAATCCAGTTTTTATCTGTCGCTGGGGCAAATTTGAAATATAGATAATTCTGATGAAATAGTTGGTGAACTACTCTGATGTTACTGAAATTCCAACAACTATCAGATGTTCGCATAAACTATTACAGATTTTCCGACCCGACCCAAAAATCTTATTCAAAACGGGTTTTGCCATTATAGCACATAAACATGTACATATGGCGACTTCGTCGTTAATTTTTCTGAGTTATTGGTATAGTTTAACAAATGTATCTTGCCAACTGGTCCCTTTTCCGCCAAGGTATGGGGTTTACTTGTTGTGGTATGGAGCATTACGTGCAAGTGTTCGAGTTACACATCAGCAAAATTCTTCACTTCTGTGTAAGATATTACTCTATGCCTTACAAGTTACAAGTACATTTAATCGAATTATAAGAGTTACTAATAATTACAAGTTGTTCGATATCATTGATGGAACGCAATACTAAAAGTCCATAGTTGTAGTTCTACACTAATACTTGTACACTTTTGTTTAATAGGGCCTTGTAATGTGCTTAATGGCATGATAACTCGAAATTTAGTCCTTTAGCCAATTCAGACAGTTGACAACCAATTTGATGGAAAGTGGAAGGTGCCTAGACCATATCGGTGACTCATTTCCATGACTGCATTAATTTGCAATAAAATGTCTAAAACAGAGGAAGCTGTAGCAGTTTCACTATGCAGTGTACGTGTATAATATCAAAGTGCACTACATTCGGTGATGCACAACCTCTTCACAATAGCATGGTCCCGCATATCATGACCCTATAACGGTATTTCCTCTTCAGATATATTTTCAAACGCATACCTGACATGGAATTTAAATAAAGCTAATACAAATACGGGCATGCTCATGCATTTGTATGGCAAGTCAGAGGTCAAAGCTCCTCCATCTGAAGTGAAACTGAATTGAACATTTCCTGCTAATTCAAAAATAAACGGATAACGTGCAAAACCCTTTATTTCATTACTCATCCATGCATAAAATTAGTTGAAATTATTTTTGCCAAAATTAGATGACATGCATTCATGTGGATGACTTACATGTAAAAGTGAAACTTCTATAACGAAAACATTTCTTGAAGAAACTGTTATGTCCATGTTATGAAATGTGAACGCAAAAGCTTGTATGAGTGTCAACAAAAAATCAACACAACAAGAAACTGGTTCTCATCAGTTATGCAGAATCCATTATGTCTAGCTCGTACATGCATATTCAAATGAATATTGGATTCCTACAGCAATCATTTCTTAGGTAGATTAATAAATAGTGAATTTATGAACGTGTGCCCTTAAAAAGGTACTTGTGAATTCCTGAAAGCTTTAACAAAATTTCTTCTGACATCCTTTGGGCGAATTGTTTAATACTGATCTGTGAATCACCCGTTCGAGCCAGAAACATATGGGTGCAGAACCCTGGTGCTTATTGAACTGTTTTGAGGTACAATATATCCTTAAATTTCAATAATTTACTGATTAAATGGTAAAAACTCTTATTCTCTAACGTTTAGCAAATTTTATCAATATACTGAGCCTTAACTATAAATTGTGAACTTATAATGCAATCACAATATCATCGATGTGAAATCGGTTCAAGTGATTTCTTGATATTTCGACCATTATAATAATTTTTTTTTGCAATTTTATTCCTCTTCTTATACCGAAATTGTCGATTTTTTTATCACTTTTTTCATTCAGTTATAAGATGACATGGATTATTTTAAAACAAGTCGTCTGCTATATGCCGAAAATAAATTTTATCAGCATTTTTTTTTCAGCAGGCAGCATGTGACTTATTTTAAAATAATCATTGTGATTGGATAAACGTATTATTTCCGCAATTGGCTATGTAGGAAACCTGGGGTCACTGTTTTCCTGTGTTCCACTATAGATGCCAAGTTAAATTGCACTGCCGCATCATTAGCATTTTGAACAATCAGCATAATTCAGCATCCATTCATCACGCACATGACTCTAATCTCTTACATAGGGTGTAACTTTGCAATTTGACTGAAAAAAAACCACACAAAATAATCGTTTTAACAGAATGAACCTTTTTTGAAAATGAAGCTCGTGTGTTATTATCCAATATATCATTAACATTCTTTGTGCTTATAGCATTTTTATAATTTAACTCAAAGTTGTATTAACAATCTGCTGCGAAATTCCCCTTTAAAGAGCCTGTGACAATAATAAAATATAATAAAATCAATCTATCTGTCAATATCAATATTACCACTAAATCTGCCATGGTTGTACAGCTGCAAGTTTCAACATACTGACCAACACATTGATCAACTTCATACATTATTTTGTTGAATAGCAAATGCAATAATACATATGCTCCACCCATTTTCATTTTCAGATTTTCCATGGAGGAAAACGGCGGCCATGGGCATCGCAGGACATGTTCTAATTCAAGTGGTCATTGTATTATTATGCTTTTCTCAACAGGCATTCTCACGTACGTCTATATCAAATTGAACAATCTGTTTCAAGGGAATCGCCCCCTATTTTCAAGTTAGAAATTTCATTGTGTGGCAGACTTTTGATCGAATGTCCTATGGAATTTTCTCAAAAAATAACAGTGATCGTGATAGCATTGTGACGGGCATTTGCTTCAAGGATGCATACATTTCAGTTTATAAGTGCAAGGTGATAAATGCAAACTTTTTGTGTCATTGCTTCAAGTGCTTTCTGTTAAAATCACTGTATGGCTGTCAGAAATCCCCGCATGCACTTCCAGGCATGACGTCGAGCCATTATCATGGGTTTTTGACACTTCCACCTTCTGCGCATTCCCTCATGCATCCTCCCTCGTTACAATTATTTACCCTTCCTTTATTAGCTGAAATTTTAATTGGAAACAAGTCAACAATGCTTTTTATAATACCGGAAGTGGTCTTTCTCAGCAAATCGATCTACCAATCAACGTTTAGCAGCACTATCCCTTATCATTTATCCCCATTCCCGTCATACAAAGCATAATTTAAATTTTTCTAATATTGTTTTGGTATATCGTTGCCATTTCAAAGATTCCAACCTCTGTAATCACTATTTTCATGAAGTAAATGAAGCAGAACTACATGTATGTAGTCGAATAATTCAGAAATTTAAATTTTTTCTGCCCAAGATTTTAATAGACTTCAGCTTATTCAGGCGTTGAAATTGACATAAAACTGCTGTTAAAAACGAAAATTAAGCATAGAAATGACCTAACAACATTGTTTCAGTGTGCGAAGTGGAGACGGGAGAAGCGGTCATTATTTTAGATATCGCCGAAAGTAAAAGCAATGGTAGGAATTGTTTATACCAACTACTTAACAGTATTCATATTTTTTTCTATTTACTTATTTAGAATTTTAAGGTGACCCGATTTTCCATTTTTATTAGAAACCGATCAACATACTCGCCCTGCAACTCTTCCTATTAAAGGCAACCTCTCTGACATTCAGCTCGAAATAATTGCTGACTCGGAAAACATATTCATGCTAAATGGAAAACAGTTGAAGTTAAAAAGGCCTCTAGATAGAGATGTTAGTATGACAATTTCAAATTTTTCTTTAATGCAACCTATTTAAAAACACGTCCTTACAATAATTTTAGCCGTTTTTGAATTAGTTGTCACTATTTACTCTACAAATGTTAATATTAACGGATAATTGACACGATGTGTACTCGTATATCGATTGAGAAATTTTCTCATTATGATATCGTTTGAACTATTAGCTTACTGTTAAAAGTTGATATTGTTTTTTGCCCTGACTAGTTAGTACAAGAAAGCACTAAATTTATTTGAACTTTTGGGTCATGTTTTTTAAGTTTTCAAATTCAGTAAAATTTATGTTGGCTCGATCTCAATAAACATTGAGATCGAGCTTAAATAAAAAATGGTACGAGTGCAAGGTGAAAAAGATTTGTCCACCTCCTTGGTCATGAATTATTTCTAATTAAAATTATAATAAAAATAATTTATCGAATAAATAAAAACGTGATAATTGCAATCCAAGTGGTACATCTTTTTAACTCACCCTGTACCGGTATAAGTGAAGCATTTTCAAAGTTGAACAACTTCTGAAATAATGCTGCAAGAAAAATACCATATTTTGTTGACGAAAAATACTTTCCGCGGAATATTCATTATGATTTCCTTGTTTTATTTATGTCTAGCCGAACGATATTTCATTCATCCACGTACAAATTAAGTGCACCATTATTTCGAAAAACACCCAGGTAAGTTGAAAACTGCTTTCAATTTCCTCTGAAATTACAGTACCGGCCTTCTCATCCGTGCAAACTTAATTCGTTTTGCTCAGCAATAAGTTATGACAATTTGACAAATGGGCCACTGCCACGCACTGTTTCAAATATTACCATACTCGTTTTCCCCATTTCAAATCTAATGCTTGCTACTGCAAATATACGAATTGATTAGGCACGCACTGATTTTCTTGGGCCAGAAAATTGAGACATTAATTTTGGAACGTTCAATTTCATTCACATGGCTTTCTGTTTTCTTCTTAGAGAACAATTCCGCTTACTTTGCGAGTCATTGACATCAATGATAATGCCCCAAAGTTTATTGGTCAGCCGTATGAAACATCCGTGTCGGAGGTAAACACAGTAGATACATGTAACATTTTAATTAACGGTAGCACAGATTTTAACGAGCAATGGTCCATCATTATCACTCATTAACATTCAACTAACCACTGAGTTATCATAATTTGCCCCGTCCTCAATTGAATAACAGATTGAATTCCTCATCCTCATATTTGACATACTAGGTTAGTATGCTATAAAAACATTCCCAAAGTTCTGAAAGAAAATGTCTGTCCCTACATCAGCATTAAATTATTCTTTTATACATTCTTGGTTTTTGTGGAGTGACATTGACTAAAACCCCGGTAATTCGTTTCCTCTTTTTGCAAATTCATTCATCCGTTCTCATTTTTGAATTTTGCTTTTTTTTACCAAATAAAGCTCTCCCCTGTTGGAACAACTATATTTCGTGGGTTACGAACCACTGACGCCGACAGTAGTGTTAACAGCCTGGTGGAGTATTTTGTTGTTCCGGGAAATGGTAGCGAAGTGAGTAATGTAATTTATTGCCGAAATGGACAGTGACCAACACTGGCTGAACATTGACATTATTAAAGATTTTTTTTTTGTTTTGGTGCAGGTGGATGGTTTTGACAGTTTTTCAATCGACCTTCCATACCAAGGATTTGTCACAGTTCGAAAACCTCTGGACTATGAGAAGAACAATTTCTATGAACTCATAATTATTGCTGCTGTGAGTATTCTATGTATTATTTAATCATTCTGGAATTTCCATCTAGGGGTTTTAGATTATCATAAAAATGGTTTTTTTATTCACTAAAATCTGAAAAAATAGGACAGAGCAACCATACTGAGCCAGAGGTTGACCTCGACAACCACGCTGACCATTCACGTGACAGATGACGATGATCAGGATCCAGCTTTTGTGTATGATGGGTGTGCTCGTGTTTCTGGAGCTTGTGTCAATCCAGAGTATACAGCTGATGTGATCAGTGGAAAAGTGGTAAGAATTTAATTTCGAATCTTGTAGAAAATCTTATAGAAATCTTGTAGAAAAGGAACTTTCTGATTAGTTAATACAGTGTTGCTAACACAAATTAACATAAAAACTTTAAAAATTAAATTGGCAAAAAACAAGTACGAATGTTTGACTACAGTAAAAAAAAGCTTTCAGTCGTTTTCAATGTCGCGACTTTTTTTTTACAGTCTGGCATTTTGAATGTGCTGCCTAAGGGCATCAAGGCAATCGACAAGGACCAAATGCGCCATTCCATAATTTATTCATTTGGCGGAGGCAAGCTACTTTGCAGCTGACATTCTTATAGCAGTTTGAAGTGAAAATATTTGCAGTAATTCTAATTACATTGTTATCGACGGGGTAATTAACAGGCAGTCTTGGAAACTACACGGATTACTTTAAAATTGATTCAAATTCCGGAGTTATCCGTCAGACCAATGCAATTCATCGCAGTCATGTTAAAAACATCTCCATTATTATCAAAGTAAGTTTGGTCAAGTAGTGGCCCAATGTAGTGAAATTGCCATGAATTTAAAATATTCTTTTTTAAATATTTAATGTTGTTTTGCAGGCCGAAGAAATATCAGAACATAGAAGGTTTACTACAGCAAGACTTAATATTATGGTTAGTGCACCGAGCAGCAAAGCCCCTGTGTTGCGAGCAACTGCTGTTGAGGGTTTCGTTGACGAAAATTCTCAGGTGGGAACTGTCGTCACTTCCGATCGATTTGGGCAAAATGGCATCCACTTCAACGTCACTGATGACGATTTGGTAAGTTTATATATTTGGTAATAAAGTTCCCCAAGTTGCTGAAAATAAATATCTTGAAGCAGTATTATTCAATTGTTTTGATACTCGACTATTATTGTATTTATTAACTTGCTACTTAGAGACTACTGTCAATTAGTGCCTTTAAGGATTGTTAACAGCAAAACCAGTCGGCAAAAAGCGAAATCTCACTAAAAGTTGCATTTAAGGATATTTCTTTGGAATTTCTAAGCCTAAGAAAGTTGACTGTTGGAGGTTATAAGGCAGAATTAGTGTTACGTGCACAGTCAGAAAATTAATTTTTGTTGATAATGCACCAAAATTTCATTATCTTTCATACTCATGTTTTTTTTGAGATTTTAAAATTAACTCGTATTCTACGTGATTGTTAGAGCTCTAGAAAGAAAAGACATTTTATATGTTACTTGCAATGGATGCTTTGAATTAGTTTTTAAATGTCTGTATTAATTTTGAATTAATTTTTCACTTATTGGATTGATTTTGAATTAATTTTTAGAATTGCATTTGAAATATACAATTTTCTTGATGTTGCGGTTTAAGTTCACTCAACGTGTTTTATAGGAACCCGATGACCCCAAACCAAATTATGAATTCGAATTGACGACTGGTCAGTTTATCATCAATAAAGAAGGCTATTTGGTTGTCAATGATCCTTTACTGGACCGTGATTCGCCAAATAGAGAGCGATATGTGTTTCAAGTCGTAGCTCGAGAGTTGACAAGTTCAGCTGGCCACGCAGCCAGCGCCCCGTTAACCATTACTGTCCACTTGAACGACCTCAACGACAACGCCCCAGAAATTGAACCAGTTACTGCAGTCACCGTTAGTCCCAGCCAAACTTCTGAACTATTAACTCAGGTTAGTTTATTAACTTAATCTTACTTCATCTCCGTCAATGTCCATATTTATGTTCCTATGTTATGCAGTTGAAAGCAAGTGATAACGACGATGGTGATTATGCAAAGGTTGTCTACTCCTTGCAACACGTGTCCAGTGGTGGACATGGTAAATTCAGAGTCAATGAGTCAGGTGCTGTTCAGTCAACTGGCCCTTTGGAACCTGGTAGTCAATATAGTTTAACAGTGCAGGCATCGGACAAAGGAGGAAGGTGAGATAAGCACATTTGGACTAAAAATCAGCATAAAAAATGTAAATGGGCGATATTAAAACGTATTTTTGATTTAAGGGTAAGTCAGCGAATTTTGGACGTATTTGTGGAGCCATCTGGGAGGATTGTTCGCCCATCATTTTCGCGTCAAGTGTACGACATTCGGGTGAATGAAGGCATTGCTCCAGGATCTGTTATTTTGTCCCTCGTAAGTTTATTACTGACTATAGTTTAGTATTGGCCAGCTTATTTTAGTAAATGTTGTCCTTATCCAAAATTATGGAAACTTTTAGTGATAAATGTATTTTGTGGAAAGGCATGCTTCTCCCACTTATATTTCGACATCAATAAGTATTTAATAGCAAGTCAAATTATCAAAATATTTTGTTTGTACTGAGTTAACTGCCCCGCTCCAACATATACATTAGTGCACAATGCACATATTGAATACATAATACACCGCGAAATCAGACATTACCTATTTAGATTAGTTTAGTCAGGTTAGCTTGGTTAGGTTGAACACAAAAATTCCCCCCAAAAAAGAGAAGAAAAAAACACCATAGCAAGTAAAATTATCAAAATATTTTTTGTGTACTTAGGCACATGACCAGTTCCAGCATAGACTTTAAGTTGGTTTCTCCTAACGGCTCGTAGGCTAGCAGTGATTGCCTGACGGTTCAGGGCAGCTAAATCAGACTTTACATTGTTACGCTTTGTTTGTTTACATTGTACGCTCAGGTTTCTTTTGTTTAGCTTAGGCTAAGTCAGGAAGTCAGGTTAATCTGGTTAGATTAAACACAAGAAAACACAAAAATAAAAAGATTAAATTTCGATGCTAGGCAAGTAGAGTTGAAATATAACTATCATGTGCACATTTGGAGCAGGACTACACCATATTTTTTCCATATTTCTCAGAGTGAAGGTGAATTAAACGGAGACTTCACCTACGATATCTTGGATGGCAATGCTAATGGAGCTTTCATACTAAGTCCAACAACTGGAACTTTGACAGTCCGTCAACCTTTAGATAGGGAGAAAATCAAGCACTACTCACTTAGTGTAATGGCTACTGACAAGAGTGGTCAAACTATGAACGCCACAGTCAATGTTGACCTTTCTGACATCAATGATTGCAATCCGGAATTCCTGGGCCAACCATATGTGTTCTATATCGACGAAGGATTGGTCAATGTTTTCGTCGGTCGAGTGAAGGTTACTTAACCTTTTAAACTACTGAGCAGTTTGTGCTCAAAATTTGAGTTTTTTAATAGTTCGTCTGTATTTTTTTATTAGGCCGTAGACGCTGACGAGGGCCCTAATGGCATGGTGTACTACTCTGCCCCATCCATGTCTTCTATAACCATCGATTCAACGACAGGCGAAATCAGAACCAGGAGACCGTTGGATTTCGAAAGACAACCCATGGAATTAGCAATTGTTACTGCACAAGATGGCGCTCGGAACCCTAGAATTGCAACAGCAACTGTCACGCTCATGGCCAAGGATGTCCCTGATGAGTTGCCAGTGTTTTCCAGGAAATATTTCGAGGGAATTGTTCCAGAAAACATGCCCAACATGGATATTCTGCAAGTCACGGTAGGACTCAGAACTATTTAAACGTTTTCACAACAACGACAATATTAAACGTAATTTCAACATTTTTACAGGCTTATGATGCGGATGAATATAAACAAATAACCTATTTGATTCGTGATGGACCTGTGGATAAATTCTCTGTGGATCCTGCGACTGGGGTGGTGAGGACCATTTGGCCCCTTGATTACGAAGAAAGCAATTTCTATTCTCTGATTATTGGAACGAGGGAGAATTTCTTGGAAGAACCAGAAGCCACTTGTTTGGTCAGAATAACAGTTTTGGTAAACATTGTTTTCATTACATTTGTTGCATTTACTGTAATACTGAAAAATATTCAAGGTATATTTTGATATAAATAAAAATACAGGTATATAAATGTAATTCATTCAAAATACGATCTAAGTTTAATATAAATTTTGATTTAGGATCGAAATGACAATCCACCAATGTTTACTTCTGTGCCACCACCATTAAGGCTTCAGGACACAATGCAGGTTGGAACATCCATTGCTACTATACAAGCAGTGGATTCGGATGGAACGGTAATGGTCCAACTTGATGTTTACATTTTTTGGAATTATTATTGTACAGTTTAATTTCCACAACACCACTTACATAAATCCAAAATCCATGGTCGTTTAAATAAAATGTGATTGTTGTAAATTTATTTTATGCCATATTAACAAATGAAAAAGTTCACTATCTAACGAAATAATGCCTGATATATTTGGAAATCTTCCTATGTTTGTATTTTAGCCGCCAAACAATCTCGTCAAATACTCGTTAGGGCCTCCAAACGGTGCTTCAAGTTATTTCGACATTAACCACGACACGGGGGTTATTGCATTAAAGGGAGATTTATCTAGGGAGACTTCTTCGGAAATATTGGTAAGTCCTGCAATCTATTCAACGTTTTTCCAATGTTAACAATGAATTCTTCAACTATTTTAAATTTCAAAAATTTTACTACTATAGTTGATCGTCAAGGCCTACGATCTTGGAAGCCCACAACTGACCACCTCAACGACAATTGTCATGCACATTGACCGTCTTGCAACTCTTGCACCAGAATTGGGCATCGCATTTCCAGATGCTTCGTACACGTAAGTGTCCAACCGTCCTCTTTATGTTCGTCTATGGCCCGTGCGGATCCCCCTTGCTCTCCGCACGTTAAAGATCCCTCAGGGGGACGTATTCCTCCCTGCGGCTAAATTTCCAGGTGGACGGTCTGCCCCCTGGCGTTGGTGATGGACCCAATAGGTGTGAAAATAGGCCAACGTTAAAAATTCCATAAACAAAACAAAACAAACAAACAATATGTTCGTCTATGACTTATTACGATTGCGAATTTTTGATATCCATGCTTTAATTGTTTTAGAGTTGAAGTGGAAGAAAATTCAATGGGCAACATAATCATCAAAACACTGTCTGTTATTAACAAACCAACTACAACAATGGAAGATGTTTGTGAAATTGAGAGGGGTAATGAATTGGGTACGTAACTCTTTCTAGAATTTCTGTAAACGTTGTTATTAAAAATTTGAAGAAATATAAGAGATTATTTTTTGAATAGATCATTTCTATATCAGCACTGCCAAAAACGGTAACTGCGAGTTGAGAACAAAAGGGCAGAAATTGGACTATGAAACTAATCCGCAATATCAACTAATTATTCGTTTAAATATCGGACCAGGTCGTACTGGTAGGTTTTGTATTGCATTAATTTGCATACGACTTATAATTAATCAAATTATAATCGAAGTGGAATCATTCCCCTAAAATTCCAGATCCTGCTCGTTCAACAACCGAAGTCAACATCAGCGTGAAAGACACCAATGATAACAGCCCTGTATTCCAATATCTTGCTCCAATGCTTAAACTTATTGGTAAAAAATATGTAGCGGCAATAACACGAGATGCCCCTGCCTTAACTCCATTTACGAAAATAACTGTAAGTATTGTCACCAATTATGTTATTGAGACACATTATGACACATTATGATCTGGAATAATTAAAGCAGATTTAATTCAGTAGTTTTCAGTTCAATTCAGTTCAGTGTAGTTGACATTGACATCACTCAGCAAACCCTGATTTATTTTTAAATCTGAATAAACGAATTGACAAAATTATCGTTATTCAGGCCATTGACTACGATTCCGGATCGTATGGAAAGGTGGAATACAGCATTGTTCAAGGATCGGATCCTGGTAGCTATTTCGTAATTGACCATGACACAGGATTGGTCAGCAGTAGTCGAACCTTCGAAAAAGTCGACGAAAATTTCACCTTGTTTCAACTACGTGTCTTGGCCATGGACAATCCAAGATCGCAGAGCAATTTGAACTCCACTACAACCTTGGCAGTAAGTTTTTCACACTATTCAGGAAAGTCGGTTGATTTTTTAAAGAAAATTTTTGAATTGGAGAATACGATTGAGGGAAATGTGTTTGGAGAAAACGCCTAAAGAACAATTTGAAAATCGATTTTAATTGAACCGGTTAATGCAACTTTCGAATTTATTTGAAGGTTAACTTGATATCGGATGACCACAGGCTTGTGCTGGTCATTTTGGATTCCCCGCCAGAAAAAGTGGCGGGCCAGAAGGGAAAACTCACAGAAATGCTGCAAGATAACACCAACTTGGTGATCAACATTGAGAAAATCGAGTCAAGGAAATATTTCAATCAGTCCAAAATTGAAATCGACTCCAGCAGCACCGATGTGTGGTTTAATGCAATCGATCCAAAAACTTTACAAATTATTGCCGTTGAGGATCGCAAATTAAGCATGTGAGTGTTTTGCATTAATCACATATTATTTTCCTTAATAAGAGCGCTTAGTATCTTATTCTGGAGTTTCACTTTAATTTAACACTAGGACTATTGATTGATTTTTCTTCGTTTACTTTTTCAGGTTTCTCTCTGAACAAGCTCAGGAACGCTCCCTTTTGTACGCCATGTCCAGTGTGTTAAAAATGAATGTGTATTCAGTGCGTGTTCCTCTGATTGTTGAAGTTTGGCCCAACCAGCCCATCTTGCCCCCATCTCGCATCCGGATCGAAGAGGAAATGGACGGTTTTCAGGCAGCTCTGATTGCATTAGCGTGCATCATTGCCATTCTGGGAACTGTTGGCATAATTTACGTTTGCTTTATTTGGTCAAGGTAAATAATGCATTTCTGAGATCCGTTGCCATTAGTATTGGTTCACTAGCTGGGCCACATTGTCGTTTAAAACTGGTGTCGGTTGTACTATAGAATTGTCCCTGCTGCTACCCTGCTCCATCATATTAACACTTTGACGGCGGCCTTCTCTTATATGCTGCTAAAAAAGAAATTACATTTTTATGTTAGGTTAGGTAGGCCTAGGCTAGGTTTGGTTAGGTCAGAGTAATCAAAAAGCCCAAAAAAAGAGAAAACACAACAATATAAAACAAAACAAAAGACAAAATGGCTTGAAAAAGATAAATTTGCCACAGCTAGGGTAGGTGTTATTCTTGTCTACGAGACAATTAATGTTCAAATATGCTTATTTCGTGCACATTTGGAGCAGGGCCTTTTCTGTAGTGTAACCCTTGTGGCTTATGAAAATATGTTCTTAGGTTTGCCGCATATCGTGCTCGTCTTCAACGAATGTCTTTGGCCCCGAGGTACGAACCTGTTCTTGTTGAACCAAATCTCAAACCGTACGAAACACAGGTATTATAAATCTACTCCTACTGTTACAGTATGAGATTTTATATAAAAAAGTATATTTGCGTCTAAACGTTTGCTTTTCGTATTTCCAGGTTCTTCAGATGAACGTCCAACTGGATGACAGTAGCAGCTTTGAAGAAAATGGTCTTACCTACGACATGAAGGGAACGCTAGATAACGTTTCCTACATCACAAAGGACACAGGCGATGGATCCACACTAGCTCTCGGAAACGCCTCACTTACCGAAAGCGACTCATTTGAAGGTGGGGACCAGTTTTTGTTGTCGACATCACAGCGATTTGGCAGCCGGGACAGGGCGTATCAGGACATGATGACTCCAGCTCACAATCCGGTTTATCACAGGTAAGTCGTAGCATTGTGATGCAATTTCCCTTGATATGGTGGTAAATCAAAAATCGATTGCCTGGCATATGCGGTTTGTATCCCAGAGTAATTCAAAATTTGGGATTACTACGTTATATGCCCTGGTTCAGCTGAATGAGAAAGTGGACTTCTCCTAACGGCTTGCAAGCTAGCAGTGATTGCCTGCCGGTTAGGGGCAGCTAAATCAGACGTTACATTGTTAGGTTAGCTTAGTGTAATGTAGATCAAACCAACAAAAAAGGAATAAATTCCGACATCTATTACAATTGTTAATTTTGAGTACTAGACAAACAGGCTTGAAATATAAAGCGTGGCGTATGCCGTTATTTATCCGAAATTATAACAACAATTATGTTGTATGCCGAATGACAGAATTGCAAAGAAATAAGAGTATGCAGAGAAAAAAATATATATTTTGCGGAATTGTAAGGGAATAAGTGCATGCCCCTAAAAGCAAATTTATAAGTTGCTAGAAGATGAAATTTCGTTGATACCCAATAAGTATTTAAATTAAAATTAATGAAATGTTTTGAAATATAAGTCGCTCACGCCCTTCCATAAATCCCACCAAAAGATATAAAACGAACAAGATCCGGTCAACAGAGCAATGCAATCTGATGAAATGACTTCCTTTACCGCTTTCCATTCCCGTAAATGGCACCGAATAAAACTATCGTTTCTGAGCTACCAATTGCACCGACCTTGACCAACATTATCTAATTTCTATGTTAATGCGTGGCTCTGCCATGCTCATCATCACAAATAGTTACGTCAGCAGATTTAACTTATTAATGCATGCATAGACACGTCAAAAACAATTTTCATAATTCATATAAACGCTGTTTGGTATTTTCGAGGCAACAACTACGTTGTGCTGACAAGTTCTAAAAGTGCACGCCCAAATTATTGATTTCTTCGTGAATATTTTCAGTTCTGATGAAAATGCTGGCTCGCCTTTTGAGGGGTTTGCACATTCATCACGCCAGCGAGGGCGTCATATTAATCTTTCGCCAGTGGCCACAACCACGGAATTATAGCCAAATTTCAGTGTAGATACCATAAGAAATGAAGCCAGCAGCTACTGCAAATTTCTATTTATTATACAAATTCCATTCTGATCAACGTATATTTAAAGAACGTCGTTGGAACGTATGATCGTTGCGAAGGAACAATCTACATGTATGTACAAGTACCACTGATTAAGCTTTGATTTTCAGTGTAAACAATGTTATTTTATAAAATCATGGTGAAAGAAACAATCCCAACAATGCGGTAGAGCACATACTGTAGGCTGCCCAGTTTCCTGATTTCCTTCATGTAAATATTAATTTTTATTTTCCCATCGCACGCATGTGGCTTGCTTTTAGTGGGCATGTCTGGTGTTTAAACTTCGATTTAAGCTTGGCTTTATTCCATCCCGACATTTGTTTGTGCATGTACATGTAACTGTTCACGACTTCATTTAGTTGGTTACGTCCATAGTGACGTCATACGCTATGAGGGATTATGGGAACAGCGCCATCTAATGGTCTTATTGTCAGTATGATTGGATCACGCGGTTTTACGTCATTTCAGGTTGGAAACGATGGATTGAATTGTTGGATGAAATTAACAAAGCGATTGAAATCTGGCTTTGTTTAGTTTTATACGCAGTATTTTAAATTATTTATTTGTGGGGGAAGACTTACCTTTGTGTTCACTTACATGTGAGGAGTTAAGTTGCTTATGTTTTTGTGGAGAATTCTGGGGCAAAAATTGCGTGACGTCACTTCTTAAAGCTTGGTGAAAGTCCGGAGCATTAATGTAATGAAATTATATTTAAAGCCGTTTGATTTTGTTAGCTTTTGCACTGGGAAGCACCTTGCAGACTACGTGAAACCCTACTGTACAAATATTTTAATAAATATTTGCTTTTCATAGAATGCAACCTATCTTTCAAATACTGTCACACTACTGAAGGTGCACTTAGAGGAACCCGTTTTAAGGAACTGCATAAGTTTTAAGTTAAGAGTGGAATTCAGACAGGGAAGGCAAGACATCCTAAAACAAATGAAAACTCAATTCCGTTTAATAATTTGACAATATTGATTCATTTCCTCTTTTTGCTTTCTAATTGGGATCCAGTTCCTTCTATGATTTACAATTCAGCGCGCAAATCACGAGCACAGCTTCAAAACAACTGTTTTAATGAGGTTAGTTAACATGTCCACTACACACTACATGTATTTAAGCGCGTAAAAATGACATTATTTAACAAGTCTGGAGTTAAAACTGTACCTCGGTACATTAGTTTACAGAATTATTTAAGCGTTTTATCCGTGACTTTGTATGGCAAGGCAAGTGCTGGAATAGGTGTATTCCACGTATTTTACACATTTGAAATGTGTGAAATCACATTGTTCCCAATTTCGCATGGACGGAGTTATGAGAATCATGTTCGTGTATTCAGTGAGCCCCTCGAGTTCAGTTTGGAGGGGAAAATCCCTGTGCAGTTGGCATTAAAAGTGGTCCTGACTCCACCTTCCATCTCAAGAGTCTCTGTTGGCACTGGCTGACGGTTCTCTGTCCTTCAAGGCATCCTGCCTGTTTTGCATCCCGTTGTAAGCAATGGTGAACAAGCTCTTTTTCTCAATGAACTGTTTGTTTTTGCTGTTCTTGAACGTGTCCGTGTGCCCAATGCCCGAGTCTTCGTCCTCTTCAGCCACAAATCGATTCCCGCCCAATCTCATCTCATTGTTCATCGCATCAAGCGCTGCCTCTCCAGGATGACCTGGCCTGCGATGTGGGACTGCTCGACCATTGGCCATCGGGTCACTGCCCCTTCTCTTGGTCACCTTCGTCTCATCTGCAAGAGTTTCATCCTCATGAGTTTTGTGCACTTCTTGGCCACCATTGGTCTGCTGATGCGCTCTTTCGCAAAGGGCTTTGTGCTTGGCAGTGCCCTTATCGCTGCCATTTTTGTTATACCAATCCATGTAGCGAGACTCCCCTTTTCTGGACTTTGACGCCTTATTGGACTTGCTTTTACCTTTGGAATTTGAATTTAATTCGTGCTGGGATGGGAGTACTGGAGTGTTGTCATCACCATTACTATCATTATTTAAGCTATTATTAGTATTGTTAGCACTACTGTTAGCGTTATTAGCACTACTGTTAGCGGTATTAGCGTTATTAGCACTACTGTTAGCGGTATTAGCATTATTAACACTACTGTTAGCGGTATTAGCGTTATTGGCACTACTGTTAGCATAACTGACACTACTATTCGCATTATTGGCACTACTGTTAACATCACTATGGAAATTGGCATTAGTGTTAGTATTATTTATGTTATCGGGCACCGTGTCGGCGATTTTAAGGGCGGGTTCATTGGGCCCTTCCCCCTTCTTGGGTCCCGAACTCCTAGTGAACTCAAACTCGTCCCTGGCGTCCACCGTGGCCTCTTTCTCCTTCAGCTTTCGCCCTGATTCGGCCCTAAGAAGTTGCGTCTGCGTGAACTTGCTGTCCGTTTCGGTCACGTGATGCTCGTGCTCCAGGGACTCGTCGATGTCCGAATTGTGATCGAGCTCGCGCTCCAACTGCTTCTTCCATTTGGTAAGCCTCTTCTGCCTCCTTCTCTTACTGAGGGCATCTTTCTCGTACTCGTCCTCCGCATCAGCCTCACCATCGTCCATTGTGTCCTCACCGAGACTCCTCGGGGTTTTGGGCTCTCTCCTCCTCTCCTGCCCTTCCGGTGCAACGTCCCTTCGCTCCCTGACCCTGCCCCGACCCTGCCTCTCTGTTCCCTCCCTTAACGAGGGGTACGAATCGTCTGGCAAGTCAACCAGATCGTCTTCGCTGTCTTCCTCCACCCTGAAGGAAGCCCTGGTCAGTGCCCTACCCCGATCCCTGAGTCTGTGCCGGGGTCGCTCCCTGGACTGGTGGCGGGTTTCATCCAGGAAGTCATCGTCGAAAACCGGCCTACTTGACCTCTGACCTTCCGACATCAGCAGTCTGTCACCAGGAAGACTTTCGCCACCGTCCTTGTACCTCCTGACAAGGATCCTTCTGCCGCCTTCTGGCGCCCTCTTCCGACCTCTGGCGACCCCTAGCGTCTCCTCGCCCTCGTACTCATCCACATAGTCGCCGGTGGGCACCTTGCCCAACCACTCTGGAAGCTGCATGGGCGCCCATTCGCTGTCCTCACCGTGACCACCGCGGGCAGGACTGCGCTTAAAGATGCGACGCACCCTACGCGTGGGGTGAGCCGCCATCTTGCTGCCCGGCTCGATCACGATGATTTCTTCGATTTCGTTATCGAAGTTTTCGCGGATTTCGGGACCGAGGCGGGTGGTGTATTGACCTTTCTGCCACTCGGGAGCAACGCTGGGACGCGAGTTTTTGCCCTGATTGTAGGACTCTGCGATCTCAACTATCTCGTCAACATCCTCGTCCTGGTAGCCTTTGGCATTACCTGTAACGTCCTTGCTTGACTGCGAATTTTGGCCGTGGAGGTGCCGGGAGTAGGACACGTGGGGCTGGCGCACGTCCGACGTCCCCAAGTGGGCCCCAGCGGACATCCGCCGGTCATCTCTGGTGGACGACGGCTGGACCAAAGCCCTGGTTCCGCCATTTGTCAACAGCATCTCCTCGTCAGACATGGACCTGTTCTTGCGGCTCAGCTTGGGAGCGAGCTTAGTTCCGCCTTGGACCTTGTCATCACGGAGGCTGGCCTTGCCGCTGAAATACAACCAGTCGGGGTTTAAGACAGAGTTTACAACAATGCAACAGCTTAACTGGTAAGTGGTAACACTGATTCCACATCCTCGTTTTCGTGATATATGATGGCATGGGCGTTGGGTCCCTCTGAAGTCGTTGAAGTCACTGAAGTCCCTCTGAAGACATTTAAGTCCCACAGAAGTAGTTAACGTCTGGGGTAAAGTTCGCAAAGGTCACTGGAAGTGTGAACGAGTCCAGCCTCGTGCCCAGACTACGAACTACACGGTTTTGCCAAACTTCAATTACTTAAGCCTGGCTTCACAGATCTCATTGACTTCAGTGGGAGTTTCAGGACTTCAGAGGGACTTTCAGGACGCCAAAGGGAATTTGAGGACTTCAGTGAAACTTTCAGGACGTCAGTGGGACTTTCAGGACGTCAGTGGGACTTTCAGGACGTCAGTGGGACTTTCAGGACTTCAGTGGGACTTTCAGGACGTCAGTGGGACTTTCAGGACGTCAGTGGGACTTTCAGGCCGTCAGTGGGACTTTCAAGCCGTCAGTGGGACTTTCAAGCCGTCAGTGGGACTTTCAAGCCGTCAGTGGGACTTTTAGGACGTCAGTGGGACTGTCACGACTTCAGTGGGACTGTCAGGACTTCAGTGGGACTTTCAGGACTTCAGTGGGATTTTTGGAACTGCAGAAGTTCAGTGGGACTTTCAGGACTTCAGTGGGATTTTTAGAACTTCAGAAGTTCAGTGGGACTTTCAGGGCTTCAGTGGGATTTTTAGAACTTCAGAAGTTCAGTGGGACTTCAAGGACTTTCTGACTTCGCAGCCTGCCAACGAAGTAGCATTTGGACCTTCCTGAACTACTGTACATGTACAATACATGTATAGTCAGGAAGTCCATGAAGTATCATTGAAGTCCCTCACGTCTCTTTGTAGTCATTCAAGGCTGAAGTCAGGCGAAGTACTTGAAGTGATATTTAAAATGAATTTCGAGATTTTCAGTGGAGCTGGTCATTTGTTGTGGAGGAAAAAGGCAAAAGGTATCATTTTGGTATACATGTACATGTACTGTAACTTCGGGTTATACAACTCTGTGCACATACAGTAGTGTACAGGTACATGTATACTGTATCAAAACTGCGAGAACGATTTGATATTTTAGTTAGACCTATATGTATTTTATGCTTTTATTTTTCTTTTGCGTCAATACATGTAAAGTACATGTTTAGGATTCAGCTCAAAATGTTCGGCACAGCCAAACGTTTTAAAACCCTAGACACTTGCTTTGCGACCATAATTTAAATTTTGTCATGGTCTATAGATTCTCGATCAGAGTGTCAGACAATTTCTGTTCAAACAGTGTTAACGAAATAATCCGATCGTGATTTGGGATAGCAATGGCCCAGCCTACGAATCATTTGTATTCTCCCTTCTCTCCCATATTGATGCAATCAAATAAATGCAAAAAGAAAGGTTTTTTTTCCTTTATTGGCCTCACAGGAGGCTTCCGTGCATGTCGTTATATCGATTTTGGATTTTTAAACCCCTTGCCGCCTCTCTGATAAACTGCGAAAACGAGCATGTACTTGGCATACGAAAACTATCACTCCTGTTCTTTTTTAAAAAAATCTTTTGTAAAATCGATGAAAATAACAGTAATAACACGGCTGGTTAGTTCGACTCGCGTGCGCTTAATTGGCTTTAACTAATTTGACCTAAATGCCTAACATTACGTATTTCTGGATATAAAATGAATGAGTTACAAAACGAAGGTCGACGTCAAATTACTGTGTGATAATAAAGCGTCATGGACTTTGGATTCTTTGACATTTTTGCTGCTAGACTTACCTGAGACCTTGCTCTAGAGTGGCAACTTCGATCACTTGAGACCTGTCAGCCGGCTTGTCCTCAAGTGGTTTCACTTTCCGATTGTCCAGGCTTCTGTGTGACACGGGTAAAAACGGTTTTCACGTGCGCGAATATTGTGGAAGAAAAGATGATTTAGAAAAAGAATATTACCTGCTTTGACGGTAGCAGCAGAAGCATAACAACATGAGCAGGATAATGGCGAGAAGGACCAACAAGGTAATTAAACCAACTTTCCAACCAGCAGCAACGTAGTTGCTCTCATTCTCAGCCTAAAACATGCAATAATGAAATTTAATTGCGGTTTTCAAAAATCATCATATAGACGTAATACAGTAGAACCTTTGACAGTTGACCACTCAAGGGACAGTCGTAGGTGGTCAACATATATGGACCGCGGCTTGTACTGACCCAGGATTTTAGTTCCGGGAACTGCATGCACTTTTTGCAGTAATCATTCATCATTCATGAATAATCTTATTAAAATGTTCATAATACAGTACCAATATTGCAAATTTGCTGCAGATATATCCAGCAATTATTCGTACAGTAGAGGTATTGAAGGGGTTCAAAATGAACTCTTGTTCCTCTATAGAGACAGTTACTGTTTTTTTTGCAAGCACCCAATAGATTTAATCATCCATGACTTTACATGTTGAGGCCATGCTGGTCAACATGCAGAGGTGCAGGTGGTCAACATGTAGAGGTCACCGTTCATTAAGTTAATGTGGTGACCGTCCGATCAATTAAAATGTGGTCAACAAAAAGGTGGTCAACTTTATAGGTTCTACTGTATATTCATTGATGAAAGGGACAAATGGCGCTCGCTTGGGGCATGTGTCGAATAATAAAATTATCATTTTTGGTGTTAAAAAACGTATACGTATGGAAAATTTTGTGAAACCTGTCCAACCTTAATAAAACGAAACAGTAATGAGAATTATTAATTCGAAAATGAGGAGGTAATCATAAAAGAATGGGTCTACATAAATAGTAAGCTTTGTGGAATTTCTCAATAGCGTGCCAGCACAATATACTTGTATATACATGTACATGTACATCATAGAATATATAAAGGTGGTTTCAGACTCAGAAGATGCGGTAAATCTAAATCAAGGTCAGGCACTTAAAGCACTAACATATGCGTCTCAACATTCACATTTACTAAACTACTGTGTGTCGTATGAGGTTCAGGGCAATAACCAACTAGATCCTTCGTGCAATTTTTACGTGGTCAATCTCAGAAGCTTTGTGTAAGAGGTGCAGCCATTTTTGAATAGACATCGTCATCTTGTAAAGTTGGAATGGGGTGTTCGAATTGCATTCTGGGCAGTTAATATCGTGAAACATGTGAAAAGTTGAGGAAATTGCAACTTGATTAGTCGCGCCCATTTTCGTACTTTCATGCGTAGAATGCATTTATACAACCTGTATAACTTACGTTTTTCCACGCATGCTGTGATAGTGTGAAAGCGACGTAATGTTTAGTGATATCATACATTATAACTACCCATATTGATACGATCGAACGACAACAGCTACTTCATTTCCTAGGATCCAGGCAAGATGAAACAACACTTACATGCTGGGTGGGAAAATGTCTTGTCACGATTACTTACATTGGCAGATTCCGTTGATATTACCGTTATATTCAACTCACTGGGTGGTTAGCAAAAAAGGGGTAAACGATTACACATTTAAGAGGGTTGTATAGAAGTTCCATGTAATGTGTGCAAGACCAATGAGAGTATATTGGTGCAATTTGGTTCACTCTGTGCAATATTATTCATGTCCTGAACTCAGTTTTTTGAGAAATTTGTCCATGATGATGTCATGACAACATGGCATCTACCGTAAGTCTCACAAATATCAAGTGGTGTTTTTAGATTATTTGTAAGAGTTAAAATATTGGGTTATAACCATCTGTTCTAATTATATACAAAGCATACATGTAGTTTTAACTTCATTGCCATTGTAAAACCCTATTTCTATTAATTCCCTGTAGTATATTAGACAAGTTTGATCCACTATGCAGTATTGGGTTAGAATGGCGATATTTAAAAGAATGGGGATATTTAAAATAAAGTCGTGGCTTACTTTGCAATCATTTCCAGGTCTACCAGTGTTTGTTTAGGGTAACGAACAAACGTTGTGATTAACGTCCTGAAATATACGTATTATTTCCATTAAATTAACCAGATAACTGAAAACTAGCACGTTCATGATTGCATAGGCATTCCATTCACCGTTCTGGTATGCTTCTTCTTCGTATCAGAATGGAATTATCTTCGTAAGCAGCTACCTCACGTATGATTGTACTAGCTCCATTTAGTCGTGTCAGGAACCTATTAATTGATTTTGGTTAGACAATTAAAATTAACTGTTGCCATACAAATACGAAACTCCAGTACTTCTCTATCTTGGGCTTATCCCGCTCTACATTGTCCAACGTATCCTTGTAAATGTAAAGAATGGTTGCATTTAGATATTCAGGATTTTTCTGAAATTAAATACAAAATTACATCAGTTTTATGTTGCTCTTTCAAACGCTGTTAAGATATTAGAAGCGACATTTATAATTGAACAACTTGATTTTAATCGTTTAATATTGTTAAGCTTGCCATTCAATAATTTAATTGTTTAAAGCCGTCCTGATGCCTCATATGGCCACATCATAAAATTTTTAGTATTTTTGAACCTACCATTATGTTAATATTAACATTGACGATGCTGTCTTGAGTCGGAACACCCTTGTCGTATGCTCTCACTTCCAGGTTGTAATTATATTTGGGATCATTGTCGTTGAGTAAAGACTGTTGGTTCTGAGGAGGCAGTGGCCACTTTTGGACACATATTTGCCCGGTTTTTCTATCAATTTTAAACACTCCTCGGTCTCCACTACGAATTTCGTATTCAACCATCGAGTTACTGCTGTCTGCTTTATCCGCATCGGTTGCCTGGATAAATTTTCAAAATAGGAATGTAGTCAAATATCTTACATATTTTGCATCAATGACACCACCACTTACTTCCACTTTCAAAATCGGTTCTGGACAGGTTTGCACGTCATCAGGGGCTAGATCCTTCTGATAAATGTTTTCTCTGAATTTTGGTTTTTCGTCGTTGACATCTCCAATTTTTAATATCAGTTTAGTAGTATTTGTGTTTGGTGGGTTTCCTCCGTCTGAAGCCTCAATCGCGAACGTGTATTCATCCTGACTCTCACGATCCAGGTTATGATTGGAATTGGCAACTGTTATCACTCCAGTTTGGGGATCCAAATGCAACCTGAAAACAAAATAGTTTAAAAATGCCTGTGCATATCTAATTTCTAAAAAAAACAAAAAAACTAAAAAAGTGAATTTACATGTGAGATAATTCGCCAATTATTCGGGTGTAAGTCACTTTGCCAGAGTTTCCAGAGTCAGTATCAGTTGCCTTCAAAAAATAATTTTAAGAACATTTCAGGAATAAGAAAGTAATGTTACATTGTATTAAAGTTTGCAATACATAGACCTATATGAAAATCAATTATTAGGTTACACAATATACAGTATGCGTTGCGTCTTGCAGCATTGTTACATGTAAATAATAAAAATGCAAAACATGTAGACTTAAAAAGACTGAAGTTTGGGTTTTAATTTTTACCGTTATTTGCGCCACTACATGACCACTTTTGGAATCTTCTGGAATTTCCGCATAGTAAGGATTTTCTGAAAATTTCGGCGCGTTATCGTTGAAGTCTTCTATATTTAACGTCATTATAACACTGCTTGTTTTTGGATTCTCTGATATTTCTTCAGCTATTATCTGGAAGTGATTTTAAATATCATAAATGTAAAAATCATATTCGTAAAATAAATAACACACTTCACCAATCCCACCTTAAATGGTAGTTCATGAAATCTTTCGTAATCCAACATTTCTGAATTTTTCACTCTTATTTGAAATGCTCCCTTGCGCACGATGACTGGTGGTTGGATTTCTAAAATCCTATCCACCATCTGGCCCTCTATTCCATCCTCTAACCGAAGTGTAAAAACTCCGCCAATTCCCTGCATGGTTTAGTCAAAATTTATCTGTTAGAATTCGTAATAAGGATATTGGTTTTCTATCCGAAAAGTTTTCATTAGTTTTGCAAAACTTCGATATACCTGGTCACCATCCGTGATTTCTGTTGATTCTGTAATGTGAATTAGAGAAAAAATATCCGCATGTTCCGATACGTCTGCTTCATAGCTTTCTCTAGCAAAAACAGGAGCTTGATTTTCTTCAGAATCAAAGAAAACGACAACATCCTTGACTGTACTAGAGTTTTCCCTTGGCTCCCCACGCTCTTCAGCCTATAAGTTAAAAAAAATTTAAAAATTACCATGTCAAGCCAAATTAAAGCTACTAAGAAAGATAACAGTAAACGAAACTACTTCATCAAGGCATTAGAAGAATGCCAGTACATATCTATTGCAATACTCAAAAAGGATCAATTCTGAATTTTTTGTTTGGAAATTTGATAATTTTGTGAGAATCAGATTAATCTTACCTTAATATGGAGCACGACATGATCGCTCTTGACTGCTTCCGAAATGCTAACCACGTCAGAAGTTATTATCAGCTCTCCGCTGTTTGAGTTAATTTGAAAATATTCAGATTCAGGTCCTGTGAAATGTCAAATTTGATTATGAAACTGATCATGCCACCCTTGTTTCAGCGATGTAAGTTTACCTACCTCGTTCTAAGCTGTAACTAATGCTTCTCTGGTTTTTTGCGTCACCATCTTCAGCATGAACGTTTAAAATACTCTTTCCCTAAATGATGCCAATTTGTTACATTTGGCAAGTTATAGAAAACACATGTTCAACAACTTATTAAACAACATACCACCACTGAGTTACTGGAAAGGTGTATAACTGTGGGTAAACTAATAAACACTGGTGGAGTATCTTGGACATCTTCAATTACTATTATTACAGAAATGGACACAATGTTTCTTTCATCTAGGGTAGTTTCCTGATAACCGTTCTGAAAACATCAGTAAGAAAATGAGTATCAACTTAGTATAAATGCAAATTCAGTATATTATTTTTTGAAAGAAATGTTCTTACCAATGCTGTTAATGTAACGTAATAGACACTTTGTTTCTCGTAGTCTAATTCTGATTCTAAATGAATGCACCCTTTGTTTATTTTCTTGTCTTCACGGGTGTACGGAAGTACTCTTTCGACGCAAAATGTACTACAGTCAGGCTATTTAATTTAAAATTATGTCGGTATAAATGTCGAAATACGAACTTGTGGATTTCTTGACAATTACAATGACATTAATAAAAATTTACTTCCAACTCCATGGTGGGCGCTCTCGTATTTCCAGGTCTTTCATTGCTTCTTACTAGCACACAACCAACTTGAGTTTTTTTCGGAGAATTCTTATGGAAACACAAAAACAAAAGTTAGAAATACTTTGTACAATGTTGTTTTGAATTGCGACACGTAGACTGTATTTTAGGCAACCAAGTTAGATAACGATAAAAATGTTTAAAGATCTTACTTCAGCAATAGTATACGATAATGTCCTATTAGTATCAAGAAACACGTGGTCAGTGGCATAGTTGGCATTGGTTGGAATAATTCTAAATGGGATGCTGGTCTAAAATTACAAATATTCGCATTGAAGCTCATCTGCTTTAGGATGGATAATTATTTCTAAAAAATTAAATCGTGAATCCAAATATTGGCCTACTCTTTGTTTAATACTGTCCTGTACTGATATGTTGAGCTGAATATCGTCATTCTGAAAAAGGAATATTACAGAGTAATATTATTGATTGAGAATACTACAACACAAATACGAGTTCCTAACTGGTACTGAACATGCGGTCAAACATTGCTGCAAATACACGATAAACCCTTGACAATTCTAAAGTTTGACAGCGCTGTTTTCAACTTCTAATATTAAGTAAGAAGCATTCAAGTTGGTATTTTCTCATGGTTAACTCAGATTAAGCATTGCTAAAGCACATTACAATAATTATTTAACCCAATCCTGACAATCTCATTTTTAACAAACTCTAAGACTTTCTAAAATTGGCAAACTGAGTCTATTATGCAATGTCAATAACTGCTTGTTTCATTTGAAATATTCTTGATAATTTCACGATTTTGCCAGCATTGTTTGCTTCTAATGAAAAATTTTGTCATTGTGTTCAGCGAATTGCTTGTTGGTTTTCATTATAAAACTAATAGACATAAGAACCCTTCAAACGCTTATACTTTGTATAATTTGAGCGTGAAGCATATCATAATAGCCCATATATTGTCCTTACGCCATTGTAAATTGTGATTGTCCCATTCAGAGTAGGTTATATTCATTGTTGATGTGCGTGTTGTCGTAATATATTTGGGTCATTCAATTTCGTAGTCATGCAAACTACTTTGAGACGCAAAAGTACACCGTGCACAATGCAAATTATATCGTGCCTTTCCCAAGTTCTCAAGTTTTGATACCTAGCATACAATACAATAAAGATTTTCCGTAAATAGACCACAGTGAGATTGACTTTCTTTCGGTACGAATCAATGCATTATTTAGGGTATTGGAATTTGTCCAGATCTTATGTTTCGTGCACATGTATTCAGATTTAATCTACGTGTGTGCCCTGTAATTTATATAGGGCAGGCAATGTGATTCTAGCTGCATATTAATATCAGATAAACAAATTTCAGAGCTGTTTTAATCCAAGCACTGCACGCAAAACAGAGTTATTACGCTATCAACGAAGATTGCTTTTTATCCGAAAGTGATTCATTTCTGACAATTGAATATTGGGTGTGATCCCTTCTGTAAGGCGTCCTATATTCAAATTACAAAGGGTAATTGAACAGTAGGCGTTATGGACCTAGATACATGTCATTCCACCTAGTCATGGATATTAGAGAAACTAACAAAACACCAATGGGACTATGGGTTATTGAATTCATATTACCGACCATAGAAATTATCGCAATATTAGCGCAATGACCGATGAACTGACGAATAATATACAGACTTGGTGTTGATGACCCTGAGATGAACGTTTTTATGATACGTGTATATTTAAGCTCGTTGTATTTTTATGGCATTTATTTGCGCAATATACATACATGCATTCGCTCTGTTCTTTTGCATTTTACATAATAGTGTAGAGCTTACATGTAATTACGTTTTCTGGATCAGAAAGCTTTTTAACACGTTATGCAATTATAGACTGCAGACAAAGGTGCAATGGAAACATTAATCAAACGATATACATGTATGATACGTAGCAATTATGCCTATACCGGTACATGTACATGTATACGGAATATTCAGTTTCATTTAGGTAAATACGTACGTTTTTGAAAATTTTGGTACGTTTTAACCGAGGTTTTGCTGTTTTGAAAATGAATTGTTTTCTATTAAAGGAAAAACTTTTTGTTACGTTATTGTTGGCTTTAGAATTGTTATGAGGTTGAGAATTGGAAATAAGTATGGCTAGTGATGAGTTTTGTATAAAATAACTGACACCTAGGCAAATTGCGAATGCAATTACTGTCATAATTTCGGCATTAAATCATGGACAAAATTAATGAGCTTCGCGGGGGTTCGCTGTGAATCTTCTAATATCGAATTAGATAATATTGCTTACCTGTTTTAGTGGCCTTAGCAGGATAAGATTTGCATCATAAGTGGATACGTTTTGAATTTTAAAATATTCGTGGGATTGTCCAGTGATGCCAAAAGTTAATGGTACATTCCGATTGCTGTCATCCACTCTGAATCGGAAGATAGCAGTGCCTAAGAGAAATTGCATGTAATTTTTCAGACAAGTTGAGATAATTTTCGCTATGTTTAAGTTGATTATACTCACCAGCCGGAGTGGTTTTTGGAAGCAAAAGAGCTGCCCTTTTATATTCTTCTATAAATCTTGGGTAAAGTGTTTGCACTGAAAGTATTTTTATTATGAGGAAATTTCGGCGACAGAATGCAAATCAGGGTGTAATATGCTATTTGCCTGCTCCAAATGTGCGCATTGCATTTGCATTTTATATGTATAATTGTCAAACTGTTGAAATTCAGTTTTTTTTTTTTTTTTTGCTTGGTGCTTATTAACCAATTTAGCGGACTTCTCTTAACAGCTCGGATGTTGGCAGTGTTTGCCTGGCGTTGAGGAGTAGTTTAAGTGGGTGACAGTGATTTTCTGGTGGTTAAGGGCAGCAAAAGTGGACTTTGCACGGTTATAGGTCTGGAGTGATTAAGCTCGGTTAGGTTAGATCTACACTGTACATACTAATCCTACATATCATCTAGTGAATTTTCCCTCGTTATTCTATTTTAATTTGACGAGGCCTTTGTATAACAATGTCACTTATGTAGTATAATCACTTATTCAATTTACGTTTGACAGCAAAACTCCGTTTTTTTATCAATAATTTTGTCTTGTAATATGATGGATTGGGTTGTACTTTCTGAATAATCAATTTTCCAAAAATAACTTTCAAAGCATTCTAATACTACTTAAAATAAACTGATCTGGCATGTTTACGAAACAAATTCGTGCATATTGTATGAAATTAACGGTATATTTATTATATATGCATATCCTGTATAATTAATTTGATGAATGAAGTTTATACAGCCGTGTACGAGCTCGTGTAGTCAAACGTCATATTATGGACAAGCCGTAATTAATGGATTCTCAAAGGAAATATAGTATTTGGAATACTTGTACATTTCTCATTTTATGGCAATGATGATTTTCAACCTTGTTAGTAAAATAATTAGTTCACTATACTCACGAAGTACCAAGTAATTGGGCTCGTGATTCTACTCAAATTTTTTATGAACCCTCAATTAACCTATTGCCCTCCTCATGGATTAATTAGTAGTTTAATATGTTCTATTTTTACTTTGTCTATTGATAATTGGTTAATTTTTTAATATAAATGTTTTCAAAATCTTTTTGCAAATGCTTGTCAGAAACTGAAAATGTTTAATTGCTGTTTAATTGTCTCATTCAAATTAAATAACGTGAATCCAAGTTAGTTGATTGAGAAAAAAGGCATAGAGAAAAATAATAACTCCACGTGCAGTAGTGGTGGTGAGATTTTAACCCTTACTATTACCGTCAAAATTAGATGTTGGTGAAATTTGAAACTCATGATCTTACCTTGGGCAACTGCAACTGACACGAAAAGTAAGACGCCATACGATTTCCATATTGTCCGATACCACATTTCTTGAAGGAGAACTACTGTAATTATGCTGACCATGTTTGCCTAACGGATGTCAATTTTGTAGCCATTTTATCGACAGCCAAGCAACTATTGAAATGGACAAATTATACATGTTATAAATAATGGTTTATCAGCAACTATCACACTTTCCAGTATGGCTGCAGAAATAGCAGAATACCAATCAGCATGATTAACTACATGTATAACATGTTAGCGTGTAAGGCATTATACACAATAACTTGTACTTGTTTCTGTAATAAGAGAATGCACTCGTACACCTTTTGTGACCCATTTCCATAATAGAACCCCAGCCAAATGGCTGAAAACTAAATTGCACGAACATCCGATAAATATTCCACTGTCCATTCCTCCCGAGAGTTTAAAATCTAATGAGTCCATTTCAGTTCTACATTTTAATGAAGTTTGTCTATTTTTGCCGGCTTAATAGTCCCGCTGCATTTCAAAATAATTGCTACCAAAATCATAAACAGCACGTGGTTAATATAGGAGCATCAATTATCTTATTTGCTTAGCGAGATGCCCTAGTTTTATTGGAACAGGGTTAAAAAAGATGGAAATGGACACGCATAGTGCATTTGGTCAGTCGGTGTGGTATGGGGGATGTCTCGACATCTCGTATGGATCCATGTTGCCACATGCGTGAGTCTCCCCGTTTTGATCTTGAACCATTTGGGAGATTTTAATTATATATAAACCAACTGCACACGTGTTATTGTTAGCAACATGATCAGCCTAGATTTCGTCGCATGATATTTTGATGTTGCCGAGCACTATCGATGTCGTTACTGACCCTAAACCATGCTTAATAAGCAGTTAACCCCAATGCGGCTCAATTTCAATTGAATTGAATGAGTGGAAACGTGCATGTTCCATGCCATATTTCGATCAATTTCCAATTACAAATTTGGTCACTTTCCGCAATGCGCCGCTTTTAATCGTTTGAGGTAAAACTGGCGAAATTTAAGTGTCTGAAATGTCTTTCTCTAAAATTTTCTGAAACTAGATTATTTCAAAATTACGGGAATCGCTTTCGACAACATATTCCTCCGTCATTCTTATTGATTTTGTCTGTAGTTTTTCTGAATAAAATGGGCTTTGCAGCCCATTCGCTCGCGAGGGCTATTAGGAAGCCACTCACACGATACTTTCCATGACCCATTTCACCTGAAAGTCGATAATAATAATTGATTACCACGCTTTCCGCGAACCCTCATGCCCGTGACTGTATTCATGTAGTATTGCATTAAAAAATATCGTGCCGAGCTTAGCCTCGTTTTAGAAACTACGTAATTTAGGTAACAAATGGACGCTGAAAAATAAATAAAAGATAAAAAATCCGATTCACACATTACGCGGTTTTACTTCTATCTAATGAGAAATCGTGCAGTTTTTGAACCTTCCGTCATTGCCCACAAAGGGAATTGAAAAGGGCAAGTGCTGTTGGACGTCCATGGCCGGGAGAAAAAATATACAGTGGCGTCCAAATGTTTAGGTCCAAAATAGCATTGTGATCCCATAGTAATGTGTTCCAAAATACATGTATTTGGTCACCACTGTAGATTGCATAACTTGCTAAATTCCCAATGCTCTACTCTAATCTCATAACTTCGTCAACATCTACATGTAAATATGTGGAGTTGATGAAGTACGTTATTGTGCACATGGACTGACCATGGATAATCCGTTTGTTTGAAAATCATAACATCTCATTCCCCGTCAGTATAAAATATCAAAGTGGAGACTGAAGTCCATGCAGCTTTGCTTCTGTGGTGCAATTTCGTACATCTCAGAGCTTATTCCTCCCGTTTAATTGATTTAGAAAACATTATACATGTATAGGCTACAGTAGTTGAATTGACGAAAATGATACTACAACTGTACATTCTCTTTCCCCTTGATGTTCACTACCAAGATAAACACAAGTTGAGAATAATTAAGGCCACCTTCTTCTGAAGTGTAATTTCGTAAATGCTCACTGCATGAACAGTATGTATCATCCACTTAAATTAATTTTATAAACAATTAGTTGAATTGGTCAGAAATATGGTTAGTTTGGTTTGAAAATGACAATTGGAAAACGTTGATGTGTTTTAAAGAATTATCTTCTTCTAGAATCATTGTTTTCCCAGTAAAACGCTCTCATTTTATCTATTCAAAACCCTTCTCGGAAAGGTTTTATTTTCCGGAAAACTCCGCGTTTTCTCCAAAATGCAAATATTGGTTTATCGTAAATGTTTTGTCATTAGAATAAGTTCTAGTTTGTTGGTTTAAAGTGGTTCTAGTTAAATATGGTTTCTCTATTGCTTTAGTTTTAACGTTAGGCTGCAATTAAAACCAGGAATTTAAACATGCATGTAATTTGTAAATGCTTTGATGTTTGCATGCATGTATGTACATGTATATTACCAGACTGTTTAATCAATGTCCATGTAAACGGCAATTTGTGATTCTTAATGTGGGGTCACAAATAAATTAAAATCTTTGCTAAAAAAGTCGACAAATTATGAAAATGTTGACTTGTTTGTAAATATTATGAAATGGAGGTTATAAAAGCACGATCTTCCATAGAACGATTCTGAAACGTTCTTAAATGTTAGATATTACTTGTAATGAATTTAGGTTCTTAGAATGCATGAACATACGCTTGTACAGTGTATATGTTCAAGTTCTACCATTGACATGACAGAATTAAGATTTAATGAAGTGTTCACGTAACAAAGCATAAATTAATTCATAACTCAAAAGCCAACAATAAATCAAATATGTGCCCTATGATAGAGTACACAAGATCAGCCTACTCGATAATTACTTTTCAGTAATTGCTCATTGAGAATTTTGTCGACCAGCATTTTATTCAGAACTGGACGGTCGATTGTTAATGTAACTTCTTTTGAAATGCGTATGAGTAAACAGTTTTCGCCGTTAAAAATGGACTTCCTTCGTATAAAATCAATATTGTTGTCTGGGATACTATAAAAGTGAATGAACACCATTGTCGTTATGTTGTTTTCCTTATTGCATTACGAAAAGGTTCGATCGTTCCTGGTAAGGCTCATGGTGTTGAAATACTGCCCTTATGGCGGTTCATCATTGGCTGCACTTCTGAGAAAGGTCTAGACACTTTCTAGGGACGTAGTCTACGGTTGTTTCCTAACCGTATCCATCTTTCAAATCAGCTTTCCGAGAGTGTTGCAATCATTTTATCTCGCCACTAATTAACAGTATAGGAAGAAAAAGCCCTTAATATACTGTTTAGTGTACTCTTGTTGACCTGCTTATCGATTCCTTGTCACTTATAAAAGATAACTTTAGTGTGAAAATGATATTTCATCTTCCCCGTCGCCTAATATCCTCAATAAACGAAGAGTCATTGCCCTTTAGGCTTTTTATTGAATAAAATATGTAATAGGTGGTAAACTCTCCGTTTATAGTCACGAAATAAGTTCATGTATGTTATCATCTCCGTCAGTCTGTTCTTTAGAGCCGCACGGCATAACAAAAAAGTTCCCAAGGGCTTGTCCATTGCGATCATAAAATCCTACCCTTATTACAAAAATTAATTTAGAAAATGTTTAGATATGTCCGGAGGCCCTAATTACAAGGAACACATTTGGGAAAGGTAGAACTAAAGTTTGTCATGTATTTGGTTGACAAGTTGTGCCAGTCTGGCGGCGTTATAATCGCTAGAATCGAAAACCTGCATCTACATGAACACAGGGAAACCATTAAGATGGTCAATGGTATGATGAAACCAAATCGCCTTTAATGTTAAGTGCAATTTCTGAAGTGTACAGACTGTGAGCATTCTTGGGTTGATTTTCTAAAGTGTGAAAATCTCTTTTGAATTCAAGTTTTTTTTTGACATTTTGCTTAACACTGATTGGTGATTTTGTATCACGATAAACTGTATCAAAAAACACATTGAGTTTTTCCCTGCGTACACGTTATTTTCGATTCTGAATGTTACAGCGTCGATTGTTGATACTTTCTGAGAACCAAATGCATGAAATAAAAAACTTTAGTTCTTCCCTTTTCCAAAATTTTGGGCCATGTAGTTCTACCAGATTTTTTAAATTAATTTTATAATGAGAGTAGGACTACATGATCGCCCTGTATTTTTGATGGGACGAACAACTTTTGTCCTAACTGGTCCCGATAAAATTTTAGCAAATGCTATCTAATGTAAAAGTCCATCTGAACGTTCTGAAGCCAATGGTTTAAATTTTATAATTTCCGCTTGAAAAGAGGAATTGTGGAAAACAATTAGGGCTGAGGGCAGCATATTTATAAAAGAAGTAAAGGTAAATTTTGTTTATGCTTAGCAATGGATAAATGTTATTGGTGAGCACCGGTCAATTGATTTAAAATAGGAGTAATTTTCATTAACAACATTCATTCTTATACTACACCGCATTCAGCACATGAACATGTGCTGCATGCATTTTGAAATCATTCGTAATTCCATTAAATGTATTGATTGTACACTAATAACATCTACAGCTGCCTAGTCAGCTTTTGTTTTTCTATACCATTTGTAACAAGCAGCTGTTCATAATAATGGGCCAGTTTGCTTCTTCTAATACTATTCTTCTGTACAACTACCAAATAAATTATGAAATTTAGTTTTCTATAGAAAGGTTGTGTGCAAGGTTTTTTGCATTGCAGTCCCAACATCATATTTCATATATTAGTTGAATTACGCTTACTGAAAAATCATGTTAAATTGACGTTGGGCCATTGCCATCATCAAATTGACATGTTTTAGCTGAAAGCACGTGCATGTTCTAAATACACAAAAATAGAAAAATGAAAGCAATTTGTAGCTTTTTACACTTCCCTTATTTCTTTCAAAAAAGTTCGCACATGAATATTACTTTTGAGTATAATGTATGATATAAGCATGTCTAGGACATTTACATGTATCTTGTTAAGTAAAAACGTTTATATAGCAAATTCAGAATGAGTGAGGTTTTTCTCATTTAAAACCTGATAAATTATAAAATTGCATTCTCTATAGAAAACCACCTTCAAGATTTTCATATGGTATTCCCAACATCATATACTTCATATATTGCCTTAACTTTCCGAACCAGCATCTGCTAATGCAATACTTACAGCATGCGAGGATTTGGAATTAATTATTATCAACCCAGTTGTGATAAAAAGTAGAATAATCAATGCTAATTAAATTATCCTAAATTAAGTCAAAAAAACTACTAAAAAGACTTAAAACTTTTTTCAATTAACGTTCCGTATACATGTACATGTAATTAGGCAAATGTTTAACCAATTTTATTTTTCTTAATTAACTCGCTTGTAGGAATTCAGTTTGAGTTTTTTGGAGATAATCATGTTACAGTGCTATTAGAATAATTAGATTAGTTTCCAGCAATTGCAAGCATGCATTTTCAGCTTTACACATGCTATGATAAAAACTAAATACCTTAATTTCCTCGTTGATATGAATGTTTGGGAGTCTTGGGGCATTTTTCATCCAGTCTTCTATGCTGATTGATTCCGATTTAGCTATATGTCAAAGCTTTAAATAAAAAATACTTAAAAAAGGAAATATGGTGACGGCCCTGAAATTGCACACGTCGTTCTCCCCCACAAGTAGAAGTTTCACTGGCGATTGTTGGCTCGTGTAAACAGATGCATTTCCCGCATGGAATCATTAAATATTCACATCAATTGCGCATGACTCACTCCATAAATGCCACAGCCTATAATTTAGCCTGTGAGTTTCTCGTCAGGTGGTGCCAGCGGTCAAGCTGCTGTTGACGCGACGAGTCGGCCATTTTGAATCGAATTAGTAAATCGAACCACCTCATAAATTGACTCAGTCGTTATCGATGTTAGCAACTTCTTCTTTTATTATATTGGCATTATATTACCTGATAGGATATGTTTTCGTGTAATAAAGATTAGGAAAGTTCGATAAGCTATAATAGAGGATGAACGCGGTTTGCACGGTTTTTTCCCTTTTTTTGTAAAGACTTGCCAAGTTAGCTTTTCATAATTTTTTTCAATTATAAATGCCACGACATTCGGTAGGATATTGTTGGTTGAGTTTTTTTTTTTTGTTTTTTTTTTAAAAGGTCGATTACATATTTTTAAACTAATTTAATGATACGTATTCTAAGGCTTAATACCCATCCCACGTGTTTTTTCATTTAAATTTGACCATCAAAGCGATTCATTTTAACCTCTTATCAAAACAGTTTTACATGTGCTCAATCAGTTTTGCTTTCATTTTTCCCGCCTCGCAGTTGCAATCAGCTTACTGAAGCGCTGTAGAGACCAAGGTTGCTGAAGAGACAATAGGCTATTTTTAGCTCGTGTCCTAGGATACGAAAATTTGACGAAAATATTATGCTTACCGACATCCGAATTTTCAATACGAAACAATTTCATTTGAATTTTACGGAAACGTATTAGAATGCCACCTGCCCCGCCATATGGATGTTAAATGACCCAAGTCGCTCGTGGGGGTATAGCTCAGTGGTAGAGCATTCGACTGCAGATCGAGAGGTCCCCAGTTCGAACCTGGGTGCCCCCTACCCATTTTTTTTATTATTTCTGTTTTACGTTTTGGCGCTAAGTTTTCGTTTTTTATTACATTTTCCGAATGTGACTGGTTCTTTAAACACAGGAAATTTTAATAATGCAAACCATCATAGGCATGTACGATATTTGGCAGGATTTAAATATGTTAGAGTGTATTAGTAAGCAGTTGAGAAAAAAAAAGTTTGAAGAAAACTAATTTCTGCCAAGATATTGACTGCCTTCGTTTGTTTAGTGGCATATAGTAATTAGTGGGTGTCTTCAATGGCTTTCTTGGACTTATATCAATAACAAAAATAATTATTTTTGTAAGATTCGGTTTTTTATTGTTCTTCTCATTGGTAATGGTTATTTACTGAGAGGACGTTCAAGTATTATCATCTGAGGTGGAGGATAGCCAAATGATGACAAATGACGGAAGTGAAGAGGGGGTTGGCTAAATAATGATGTCAACTTTATTGTTTTATAAAGTTTGTGTTAAAATCCATCTTTTCTTACCCAATTTTGCACACAAAAAATCGCCTACAGCGTTTTTTCTTATTTTTGCTTCATTTATTCATTATTTATATTCACATTTTTAGACAAAATCGAAAAAAGTTATGGTCAACAGTGATTACGTCATAATTGAGGGGTTTGAGACAAATGATGACATAATGACATGGGGAGATGGGTACGAAAATCGCGAAACAATGATGACATAATATTTGAACGTCTACTAGTTGTGACATTCAATTAAACTGTGATGAATAATATTGTTATTCCTGCTAAGAAAAATTCAGTTGAAACTTTTTACGTTAATAATTGACATCTTTTATTTGGGCTTTTATAAATATAGACCGTTCGAAAACTATAGGCTTAAAATTAATCGTCTAAAAATCGTAGGGAATTAAAAACACAAAATACATACTGAAGATTCACAGCGGTGAAAAGATACAGAAGAACATTGCACGCAGGCTGGGATAGGTTTACACTGAAAATGGAAATTCGATGTACTGTAGATGGAAATTTAGACTACACCTCGTATTGTGCATTAATCCTCTACAGGGGAATTAAAATTGGCCTGCCATCTTAACAAGTGCATATGATATTGTGGCGATAACAAGAATAAAAATACATCGTTTACACAAAACTTTGGTAAAATTTCAATTTCAGTATCGTTTCAACACAGTCATTTGTGACGGGAACACCTGCAGTAAAATTAATACAAAATGAGCCTAATCATCAAGAGCGTCTATAAAAATGCAGCATTAATTATTTGGCAAAAGTCGACAAAAGCATGAAAAATTGCACTATTTCAAGTATGAGGTTTCCCAAATATTCGAAAAGTCATGCAGATCATACGGTAAAATGGAACGTTTGATGTTTCTAACTAAACGTTCTGACATAGACGTTCCAAAACCATGTTCAGCTAAAGTATTTATTAACATAAATTGTCAGCAATTTGAAGACTATTTAAGCCTTGTTATAAAAAGGAAACTTCGATGGCAAGGAAGTGCATTATTTTAACCAGGGCTAGCACAGTAGCACTGAATTGCATTATTTTTGTTTTTCAGGAAGACAACATGTTTACGTTCAATTTTATTGTTTTGTTCTTGTAAAAAGCACAATGTCAGTGCTATAAAAGGATGTCAAATTATTTTCAATCTTTTTCAAACGTGTTGGTCACCCTGTCTGACAAAATAGTTGAGACGTTAGAGGGGTGTAGCGCATCGAAGATAATCAATTTAAGATTTGTACTGTTATGTTACTGTACCGTGCTTTTTCTTGTAGAAAATCAGTTTATTTTGATGCCAGTTATCTACATGTATATGACATCTTAAGATTCGATTCGAAGCCGTTTATTTGAACATGTTACATTTGTGAAGTCGAGCATTGTTGATTTATAAAATAAATACTTGAAACTAAAAATGTCGTGGAATTCCGATTAATGAATAATATGTCGTTTTGAAGCGATAGTTAAAACCTGGTCGTTATCTCAAGTTCACGTTAGTAACATTTACTTCGCTATGCTACACAGTTATACAACTCATCTAGAGCAACAGCTGCGATTTTTAAAAATATTTCAAATGAATATTCTAACAATCGGCAGTTTGGTTTATGGTTTGGTAACGCAAATAAGACGGATGAAATAGTCTCGTGCTTTTTTCCAAACTCAATGATTACAATTTCACGGTTGCTACTGACATACATTTCGATATTAGTGATGATAACATTGACTCTCAATTAAGTGCGTTCGACCTTCACTTTCTATTAAAAACGTTTATCAAATGGTTGAGCAGTTTCTGTAGCTTAAATACTTACAAATATTTCCCTGACCCGCATTAAAATCTTAGGCTTGTTTGTGCCAGTGATGTAGAATGGGAAGCAAATTGGACGCTCTTCACATTCCATTCTCATGTCGTGGTTGCTACACTAATTTGTAATGACAAAGATCCTTTTTAGTGCGCTGAATTTTCGGCTCAGTCAGACTAGGATTTTTGCACAACGTTCCATTTCGATGGAAATAGCTTCGATGACCCAAATTTCAAAATGGAAATAAGCCCGGCCAGTATGCATTTAAGAAGCCGGCATCAGTGGTTCATTTTGACAGATTTGTTTTTATGAGTAGTTTCACTGCTGGAAGACAGCCGCAATGTCTTGAAATTGTCAGGAAAGATAAAACAATACTGCTTCCTCTCTTGTGTTTTTTATTTTACTCATAGAATCTGAGGGCTAACATTTTCCACATATCTTCTTAGTCTGCTGCTTGGAAGCTTTGAATTCTATTTCACTTTTAATGTGACATCCAAAACAGCTGACTGTAGGCTTACTCGAGCCTACTGCAATACTCAGTATGTGCAAACTGTCAGTAATCATTTTTTTTCTGTTTTGTTGCGAGAGACATCTAAACAATGCATTTCTTTAAGAATAGTGAGAAGGGTAGCGTCTAGTTAAATTTGGATCAGATTTTTTTAAAGCTGTCATTAGCCTACAGTGAAGCCACCCAGAAGCTCAATCCTGGTATTCTGAAAATGAGGTGAAAGCGGTAGCAGTAAATTTACCACACTCTGTTCTTAGGATATCTGGATATCTTAACAACAATTGAAATTCTTGGTTTGATGGGCTTCATCTTCATCTTAACTTACCAGTTCTTTTGAAAAAGATACGAAAGATGGGATAAATTACGTTCACATGCTCTCATTTTTTTAATTGATTCGAATTATTTTTGGATCCAAAAAAGATCGAATCACATTGACAGTCCTAACGCTGTCATAGCACTGACAGTGTCAGCTCCAGCGAGGTCTGTTAGTTCTGCAAGAGACGAAATCTGGAAGTTAGTGTAGCAACCCAGAGTGATGCGAAATATGGACTGAAGAATGTCACGGAGAACTTAACAGATGCTAAAGCAAATAACTACAATCATACAACTTTGAACAACTTTGAAGTCAATAGATTTCTTCTGAGCGTGGATTTTTCTGAACTTCTATGAGCAAGAACAAAAATGCCATTGAATGTTTTTTCATCTTGTTCTTTTTGGCCCTCTGCTAGAGCAGAACCTGACTAATCTAATATCCCTGGGACCGGTACTGAATATTAATTTACTCTAATGAAGACTAGTTAGTTTCTCGAGGTTGGGGCACAGGCCTACCAATTGAAAACTGAATTTATTGATCATAAACTTGGCGTCCCAAAAAATTGGCGCCCAGGAAACTTGGACAATCGCTTAAGACGCCAAACATTGCTAGAACGTGAGCTTTTAGAAAGTCACTTTGATATTAAATGTTCTGCATTACAAACTGTAGTATTACATGTAGTTCTGGAGGTGTTGGAGGTTCATTAAACATGGGGCCCACGTTGGGCGCATCACCTGACATTAGTTAAGAGAATCCATTACTTCAGGGAGTATTTCTTTAGACAGGTTCCACTTTACTGCAATGTTATTTTCGCTGTTTTTTCCATAACTGAAAACTTCTCGCACAAGAAATTCAGGAAAATCCTCGCCTTTGGCATGCAGTCTCTTCCGGTTGGTGAAACTTCACTTATCACCCTGTCCAGAGCGCCATTTTGGCCACTGACAAAATCACCCCAACTGAATATTCTTGACGCTAATTTCCACTGGTGGGGGAACTCTTGGTGCTAGATTTCACTGATGTAACCTGGAGAGCTCTTGATGCTGTTTTCACTGATGGTGCAAGCCAGTCTGCGAGGTTCCAGGAAGTGTTTCTAAAGTCGTTTTAGTTGCAGCAACTAGTTGCCGCCTACCCGAGTGTACATGGTATACAAACACGCAGACGCAGGAAACAGCCAATGACGATAACAAACAAAGGTCGCGATTCTGTTTTCTGTTGTCATCACCTCATGTCCACAGGTCCTCCGTGTTCGTGTACTTCCTGCCGTAGAGTTCCATTTCGTACTCCGACAGTTGCAACAGGTAGGTTTCACTGGGTTGTATGATAGGTCTGAGTGATTTCACGTAGTCGTGGGCGTCGGCCAGCGAGCATCTCTTGACCATCATGAGGTAGGCGATGACGATGGTGGCGCTGGGGTCGATGCCTTCGTCGCAGTGGACCAGGACACGACCTCCAGACTCCAGAGCGTTCGATATCTGGGCGTTGATTTGGGTGAAGTAGGAGCGAAGGTCCGTGACCTCAGATTCCTCCACTGGGATGCACAGGTAGGACACGAACGGGAAGATGCCTGGTGTCTTGGACGACAAGTTCACCACGTGAGTGATGCTCAAGGTCTTGATCACCTTCATGTTGAGCGCGTGCTCAGTGCGTCCCATGTAGAGCAGGGAGTCGACGATGATGGCTGGAAACCATGAGATGAAGGTTGGCCTCTCCTCTGCTCTGATGCTCGTGCCGGTCAACATATACGGGAACTGCTTCTCAATGACCTCCATGCCGCCCCTGATGATCATCGGCTCCAGGGAGGAGTCTTTCCGGATCATGAAGTGCTGGATGCGCCGCACCATGGAGTTTTCGTCTGCAGCACCGTCTTGGTCACACAGGACGATGATCGAAAACCTATTCAAGTCCAGCTTGGTGTCGTTGAGGGCTACGTTGCCGTGCCACTGGGAGGTCACGATGTGGGTCTGGTGGAAGGCGTCCTCTGGCCTGGCGTCGATGATCAGCATGTAGTCGGGATTGAGGATGAATGGGGCGTAGAAGCCCTCGTAGAAGTAGTTGTGGAACTGCTTGGAACTCACCCAACCCCAGGTGTCTGAAACGTCGTTCTCGTCTGGGTCGAAGGCGCTTGGGGGCGCCTTTGGTGGCGCCTTGGGCAGCACAGGAGTTTCGCTCACTTCCGGGTTCAGGACGCCGTATTCTGGAATTTTGCAAAGGGACCTATTAGTCACGTAGAAATTGATGAGGTGTAAATAAGAATTCAGAAATTCACAGCCAAATTTTCAACATTTTTCTAAAAACGAAAAAGTTGCACAAACGCCACTACTGGTTTCGTTACCCTGTTGCAGAGGCAACTCATCAGGTGGCAAAATTTCGACTTGACTACGAGGCAACCCTTACCTCGTGGTCCCCGCTCAAGAATGGCTTGGAAACCAAAATGGTAGGTGACTGACCAAACAGCTTGACCAATGGCGACTGAGCTAACAGTGCGCCCAAGCCATCCCAAAATGTCGACAAATTCAAAGAAAAAACCTTTAAAAAAGATCAATAGAACGAAAAAAATCACTCACCAAGTGGCTGATATCGTTAGAAAACAATTCAGAAATTCACAGCCAAATTTTCAACATTTTCCTAAAAACGAAAAAATTGCACAAACGCCACTACCGGTTTTTGCAGAGGGAACTCATCAGGTGGCAAAATTTCGACTGGACCACGAGGGAACGAAACCGGTAGTGGCGTTTGGGCCACTTTTTCGTTTTTAGAAAAATGTTGAAAATTTGGCTGTGAATTTCATTTTTTTTTAACGATACCAGCTTGATGAAGTGTTTAGCCAGAGGTTTTTATGGTGAAAGTGTCGATAATCGGCACCCTTTTCACGGCTAAATCGACACAAATATTATATCTACTCAATTGTCTAATCTTTTCAAAGTATTCAGCTTTGCCCAAAGATTTTGAGGTTTCATAAAACTACCACTCATTTTGTAATGTTAAGTTTATATAAACAGTGCCAAATGATGACAGCTATGGCCAAACTAATGATTTCGATTATCCGAGGTTCTACTGCATGTATTTCGAACTCCACACATCTGGCATTCAATAAGCGACCACACAGGTTTCAGGATTCCACCAGACCTGGAAATGTCAGGGAAATTGGAAAGGCTTAGTAACGTCGGGGGAAATGGATTTACTTTGCAAAAGTCCTTGAAATTTAGCGCATCAATAACGCATTTTACAGAGCTAGTTAATGGTGAAAGCAAAAATCAAGAGGTGATAGGCAGTTCTGTGGAAGAAAATTTGGAAGACTTGGAATACGTTATTTGGTGTTTCCTAACGATACCGTGTTCTGTCTTCTGTTTTTATATATAATAAGCATTAAATTTATCATTTCTTACATTGGAATATGCATATTTTTGCATTTTCAATAGTCAGGGATGTCAGAAAAATGTGTTATAAAATCTGGAAATGTCAGGGAAGAGGAAAATGTCATAGCTGGAGGAACCCTGGATTTGTCTACAGACTAAACCCAATTTGGGGAAGTTGCATTCTATTAAGAAAAAATGTTTTTTTTTCCGAATTTCCCTAAAGAGTTAGCAGGGATTGACTCTAATCAGCAATGGCTCAGCATCTTATACTATTCTATACGAACTGCGAAATTGATTTTTTCCATTTTATTCAATGTACAACGCTTTTTATAGATTCCTACGTGTTAGGAATATATACAATTTATCTGGTTTCATCCCACCTACTACGTTTTTATTGACTCATTCCCTTATATGGTAATTGCCTAAGATTCAAGTTTTGTGTCGTTTACGAAAAATGTTGTTTCATGCAAAACGAACCACACAAAGTGACATAAATATGTAATTTGTATTTTGTGATTGAATAATAGTCACAGGCCGGCCACAAAACGTTGCAGAACAAACGTCACATGTGCATTTGCGCGTGGATTGCATATATTCTTGAAGTAGTAAGATGCAGGAAATAAATATTCAATCCTCCAAATAAGAGAACGACACTCAAATATCGCATACATACTGCGACATACGAGTGCAAACGTGTCAATGTAAAGTTAAAGCTAATTTAAACTAATTTTTTGACAAGGAAAAGTGGATGTTTGCTTTTTTTTCTCCTCAGACAATCCACAACCAAGTTTTATCTTCCCCTAGATAATCACGAGTATTCTAGATCTTCTGAATGTTTTTGCACATCATAGAATGTGTCATTAAGGGGATGATAAAGCGAGAGCGATTCATGAATTTTTGATCACTAGAAAGAAAACCAAAGTGATTCGAATCGAGATAAAAAATCTATTAACCCAGTCACGATGCAGTTTCTCGCAAGAGTACATTTCAGTTCACAACTCCAGTTGGAAACGTATAGAATCCTGTTATCACACCTCATTAATTAAAAGAAAGTGCAGTTATTGACAACCTTGCAATTTAATACACTACTTTTAGTGCAACATTTGGTGAGAAAGTTGTCTGTTAGTTTTCACCTATTTCGAAGCCATGTTTATCCGGCTTCCCAGAGACCTATAGTCCTGAAATTTGGCACACAGCTTAATTTCGCGGAGAATTGGAATTTTTTAAAAGTTTACGGATAAATATCTCTTTCTTTTCGAGTATAAGAACCTTTTAAACGAAGAAGAAATACAGTGCATTCTATTAACCTACGGTGGCCAATTCTTTGTAACAGTGCCATGACAGGTGATGAAATGTTTTGGAATGCCTGGCTATGATTTGCAAAGCAATTTTAATCACATGGGGCTGTTCTCATTTCTGTAATTTAACTAACACGTACAGTGAAACTTCGATTATCCGACAGGGGTTTGGCGGATAATTCGAATAGACGGATAATGGAATACATAGTATCTACATACCTGCATTTATTTTTAAAAATTGTCAACTTTGTTCTAGAACTTTGTAAGTGCTGTAACTGCTTTGTACAAGTACACACCATAACATTCTACTCTTCTGTGTGCAAATACTTTGTTTTCATTTCAAAAAATACTTGTCGGTTAACCGAGGACGGGATAATCGAGGTTTCACTGTATATCACAAATCAAAATAATGCTGAAAACGTGATGACAATTTTCCAGCATCATTTTGAATGTAATGTAAGTTCGTGCTTGTTAAATTAGACAAATGAGAACAGCCGCGTGTGATTAAAATTGCAATGACCGCAGTACAAGCTAAAACTTCATGTTCCCCATTTCGCTGATATCATCATTGGATACACTAATGCTCGCAGATTCCCTCGTAAATAAGTGGTTCTGGAATCACACATACCACATGGCCTTCTCGCACGCTGTGTGGCATCGGGTACATGCATGCTTTGGGGTTTGGTTTACACCTTTACATCTCACAGCCCAATTTCGAGATTCAAAATGTCCATATCGGGCACATTTAGCCGAATTTGATCAAGACAAACACTTTCTTCGGCACTGCTTTTCAAAAGAGCCAAATGGCCAATTTCAGCGTCTTCTCGTTTATTTTTTGAGCGGTTCCATAAAACCTTCCATTTACCCTTCCCAGGAACCGCAGCTCAGGCCAAAATTCGGGTCCACCACGCCCTCGCCACACATCGTAAATCTGCTCGCTTTTTTCGTGAGGAAAAAATGGTGCTAATTATGCACATTGTGCCAGCGCACAATACAATGGATAGGGATCCAGGATGGGTGGCGCTGACGTCACACTCATCTCTCCAGCCTGCAGCGCTATGGAGTATGGATGCTGCATGGCACGCAGCCGGCGAGACAATGAAAAAGTAGATTTTACGAGCAGGGTGTTTGCTTTTCATAAGAGAACGGTTCATTTTCCCACGGGGCCTATGCATTCGCAATGCCATTATCTCCACGGACCCGGCCTCAAAATGACAACGTTTTTCAGAAACACAAAAACGAGGAATGCCAGCAAATCCTGGTTGTCGAAACGAAATCAGTTTCAGCGTGATTTTCAGCGCTCCATTTCCAAGGTAGAATCACGGGAGATGCTGCACAGTGCACAGGCAGAATGGAATCCAAGAACGAGGGTTAGCGTCTATTTTTGGGATTGGAATTGAGGACGCGGCCAGCAAACTCAAAGGTGCAAATATTTTGGTGATTCGAGTCGTCTTACCATCGCATTCGAAGCTGAGCTGGTCGACCGATTGCTTTTTCTGTTGCTTGGATCTGTTCATGCTGCACGTAGACCCCATGGTGGAAGAATCTGGGGATGGAGGAGACGAAGCGGCACGGATGAGTGGCGAGCCAAATGCCAAATGTCAGACGGGATTCGCATTGGGCTTGCTGAGCGTTAAGAGGGCGTAATGGCTGGCGAACGAGAGAGATACACGCATGCAAATGCACGGATGCCGGTGGTCGACACGGGCCCAGTCGATGGAATATCGCCCTGCTTTCCTGCCTCCATCATACCGAAAAAAGCATCGCGAAGTGAGCATCTCTCAGGCGAGAGAAGATGCCGTCTGGCGGACGAGCCGATTTTTCCGAGAGTGGAAGGATGAGGATTGAGGATCCAGGAAGGGGAAGCCTGGCGACGACAGACGTGGTCGTGGACAGCTCAAGGGCTCAGCGTTGAAGGCTGGTGCGAAGGACACTTGCGGGCGAGAAAGGTCTGACACATTTGCAAGGGTCTGATGAAAAATATGATTTTTCGATAATCTGTTTGACAGAATTATGCTCAGAGTGAATATACACTGGCGTGCAGAAAAATCGACTCACTTGCAAGAATCGAGGAAAAATGTTTTTTTCTCAGAAACTAAAAATGTGTTTTGTAGGCAATTTATTCTTCTTCATAATTCGCCTAGTGCGAAAAGGATTTCTGCTGGGTTTCTCTGGAGAATAGTGTATACCTTGTGCGGCTACTTCTGGTGTAGTGGTCATTTTATCGAGAAACCATTAATTAACAATGTCTGGATGTGTGTTCATTAAGCTCGGATAATCAAATTGCATTCAGAAACACTTTTATAACCCAGGGGTACAAGAATGCATATGTCATAAATAATGCAAATTTGGGTTCCTCTAAGTTCGACATTTTGCGCCTCAAATATGCATAAGGAATTTTATGCAATTAGGCGAATTATAAAGAGGAATAAATTGTCTACAAAACCCATTTTTCCGATTTTAAATCGGACATCTGGTTTCTGAGAAAAACAGATTTTTACTCGATTCATGCAGGTGAGTCGATTTTTTTGCACTCAAGTGTATTTAATCATTAAACTTTTAGTAATGTGAATGCAAATGTCTGTATGGGGCCGTGCATAAATTCTGTAACACAACGTTTTCCCTTGTTAGAGGCCATACCTGTAACACTCTGTATCACTTTTTTTAAAATGACTATGGCAAACACATGCGCTGTTATAACATACCAAACATTTTTAACAAGATTCCCAGTTACCTGCTCTTCATAGAAATAAGAAACATTAAAAATAAAAAACTACCTGATTGGATATTTTTGATCTATTAGATAAATTGTTGTCAGCATTTCATTTGGTGTAAATTTATCAAATAATTATGCCATTGTACTTTTACTAATGACTATGTGATGAGTACAAATGTATCACATTAACTCTTTCTAATTATGTATAGTGTTTTTATATTATTTGGCTTTAACTGTAATTATGTATCGAATTTATTTGCACATCCCCTGGTTCTTAAAAAAGTTGCACGGACCTTTACTAAAACCAGATGCAGCATATGCAAACAATGCAAAAAAATTGCTAAAACCAGTTGGTTGCATGCTGAAAATGCACCCAGTAAGCCTTGCATAAGCACACTGCAAAATGATAACCATTTGGAAAAACATATACTTTACCCCATTGTGGGTAAATTTGGAGACTACATGTATATGTGAATGGGTAGCTTCGCTACGTTTTAGTTACTCCACACAAAGGAAACCTGAAAGCACGTGTTTGTCTCAATTGAAGTTATAGGGACTCTAATTGAAGTCGGTTAATTGCAACTTAATTAGTCTGTTTAATATGTGCACTTGACATTTTGACTTGGATTAAATTTTCTTGTTTTTTTTTGTTTTCAAACTCACGATTTAACTTTTATCGTTCAATTTTTTGCCTAAGAAATTCTCTTCATTATATTTCTTAAACAAAGTGTTAAGGAAGCAGTAGTAAAATGTGTTATTCGTGATCTTGACTGTCAACCAAATTGCTCTCAGCATTCCCTTCATTATTAAACTGGCTAAAAAGTGATAAAATTACTTTTACATGTATACACATTATTTTTATTCTCGCTTTATGAAAGTTTCTTCACTATCCAAGTGAGTTTTCAAGAAATGCCATGTTTGCATTTGTCTAGGGCACTGAAAGCCAGTAGGGACCTAACTTGTTGTTCTCTTTTCTTTTTTTATATAAATTATAAAACAGTAACTACAATTCTTAATTTGCAAAATGGAATTTTGGTGACCTGCTGCGCCTATAGCGTTACTTTAATTATTAATACAGTAGTTGTAAAATTAACAATTTGATGAAATATGCATGAGCATTACAGCCATTTTGTTGGTCTATTTTTTCCAAAAACGCTGCCAAAAGCGAATGCTCTATATACATGTATATTACATACATGTACCTAGATACCGGGTGCACTTGTCGAGAAATCTGTGTATTATTTTAAATCTACCCCCAACTGGCTGCTGCCCCCCCCCCCTTCCTCCCACACATCCTCTTTGAAAAATTTCTGTATCTACTTCTAGCTTTGCCCAACTTAAAAACTTTTATGCCGTGAAACTTGTAAACGAATGCTTAGCCAAAACATGCTAATTAAAGTTAAAACCTAAGGACAGTGCTAAAAGAGCCTTTTATAATTTAGAAATTCGCCAACTTAAGCGGAAGTGCAGGTGAACCATTTTCCAGGTGCTTGAGCACGAAACTGATGTTTATAAAACACAATTTCTGCTAGAATAGAAGCAATTTATCACGTAGCTCAAAATGTAATTTTAAACTCCAGTGTCAAGATAGGAGAAAAGTCAAGTGTTTTGCAATAAAATGAAGGATACAATATCTGCATGCATTGCTGATAACGTTCAACGCTTTTATTAAATTTGAAGTCCTACCCACAACATTCCGGCATTTAGTTTTTATTTGCTCTTAAATAACCTTCTACTTGTTTATCTTGCATTTTTTTATTCACGCATCATAAAACTTCGCTATGGTTAATTCGTGTTTGTGACAATAAGCGCGACCAAATTTTCGCGAAACAACTCATCAAATTTAAGTAGTGATCGAGGTCACAGTTAAGAAGTAATATACGGATGTAATGATATAAGCTAAAGGTTAACTCGGAGAATCGCATAATATTTTTTCTTATAATACCCCTAATTAAACACAAACATACCTGTACAATTCAAGTTATGGTTGACGTCGCTCTTTTAAAATGATTAATAACCAAAATAAGAAAAATGTTGGAATGTTGGGGAGCAACCTCTCAAACACCTCACATTTGAGCGATAATACTGTAGATTCATTCTATTTAGATTTAACTCACAAGTGTGCCAAGCAGCAGATTAATTTGCTGGATAACAGCAATAACGAACTAATGTCTGCATGAGCTATCCTACGGGCTATACAATAGCCATTTTATACAACTTAAAAGCGTTTTTCCTTGTAACCAAACTTGTAATAGACATACAGTCTGTCTCACCGCCATTTGACTGTGAAATATCCTTTTCAACTTGTTTCTCGTTCATTTTTTTAACATTTTGTTAAAAAATATGCATACTTTTGAGGTAGTTTATTGGTTTGGGAAATATGCAAGGTTCCAAGAAAATTAATCTTAAATAAACTGAGTATTTAGCTACCAATTATTATTTGTTAATCACGAAATGAAAAACAATAAATTAAAAATAAGAGCTATTTTAGAAAGATTAGGTAAGTTAACCTACAGTAAAGTAACAGAATATTTAGTTGACAATTATTACTTGTATATTAATTATGAAATGAAAAACTTAGAAAAAACAATTAACGTATAGAAATTTTTAAAAGCTCAATTATTTGTATAAAGACATTAATTTTTAAATGTGATTAGTACAAAGCATTCTAATTGGATAAACTAAAATTTTACTATTTTTAATACATATTCGTTGATTTGTATTTTGATGAAAACTATTAGTATTAAATTCATCGTAACAGCTGGAGTTGTTCCTAGGGATTTTATCAATTTATAAAAAAATAGCTCTAGTAAAACAAATCTCATAAGCAGAGACCCAGCTTAACAATTATAGTAACTAATCAGCTCGCTCATGACGGCAAAACCTTGGCACTAAGCGTTGAGGATCAAAGATGACTTGTTATGAAACTCAACATGGTCGAATCTATTTTTGGCAGCCACTAAAGTTACGAAAAACTTTGAATCAAGGTTATGCTCTCATATTGACAAACTTTGTAGACTGTGATTATTGTGGAATCGAATCCAGAACAGATAATAAATTTCACCGCTGGCGCCGGTGGTCGAGTGGTAGCGCACTGGCTTCTCGACCCAAGCGATGCGGGTTCGCATCCCGGCCGAGGTCGGTGGGAAATTTTGGGCAGGCGTTTTCCCTGTGTGGCGGCTCTTTCGGATGAGAGTTTAAACCGAGGTCCCGTGCAGATCCCCCTTGCTCTCCGCACGTTAAAGATCCCTCAGGGGGGCGTATTCCTCCCTGCGGCTAAATTTCCAGGTGGACGGTCTGCCCCCTGGCGTTGGTGATGGGCCCAATAGGTGCGAAAATAGGCCAACGTTAAAAATTCCATAAACAAACAATAATAAATTTCACTAACTAGTAAAAATTAAAGCTATACATAAATCACTTAGTCATAAAGCAAAGCGTCTCAGTAAGATGAAAGATGGTACATCGTTCAAACGTCCTGTATAATTTTGCAAAAAGTTGATTGCAATAAGCAGTATGCACTATTAGAATAGCCTGCTAATTATACATGTACATTGTACATTAATTATCAAAAGCCACAGTTAATACAGTGGTCAATTATCATCAATCCTAAATCTTATATACAAGTTGGTTAGTTTCATAAATAATTTGTATAGTGTATTGCAGCAGGTATGCATTGGAGTTTCTTGATCTTTAGCCATAAACTAAAAAAAAATTAAGAAAGCTTTACTCTTAAATCAATACGGTTTAAAAATGAACTGGGTGTTTTGTTAAACTGTTTTCTGGCTTACATGGAGGTATAACTCCAATGTACTTAAACAAGTTCGCTTATTTATTTTTGAGTGCAGCTGGTTTTAAAATTTCACACTCATGGTGTGCCTAAAATAGTTGTTCCCATTTCAAGAGGGTACTTATATAATTAAAAAAATAACCTTTGGTTAATGTCAAAGAGCATCACTATGATACCAACTGGGCAATCCATGGTAGTTTTTTCTTCCTTTTAAAACGATTGGAAGTACTGTTAAATAACAAGAATTGGTTTATTCTGTATAAAGAGTCGATGGCATACAGTGACACTCATTTGGCAGTGATTAACATAAAGGCAGTTTCACAAAGTAAAATTAAACATATTCTTTTAAGAATTGCAAAAATCGATCCCATCACAAGAATCTTTACTTGACAGTGTCGACATCTTGACAAGAATTGCTGTAGACGAGCCACACCTTACAGTTTTTACAAAAAAAGGTGCTGAAACTACTGTATGTGCATAAAATAAACCAAATTACTACATAATTGATAAAGTAAGACTATGCAGAGCATATTTCCTGGCAGTTATGATCATATTTAGTATCACTCAAGAATACACGAGATATTCAACTATTGATTTAAGGAGCAGGAATAGAAAAAATGATGTACTTGGGAAATGGAGGGAAGGAAATATGGGTAAGGGAAAGGGTCACTTAATCACTGTTATTATTGATATGTTGAGGTCACCTTAATTTCACATATAAAAATGAAAAATTATTCTTTTCAGTGTTCAATACCTTCTTGGTATTTCAACACAATGGCATTCTTGAGAATCCAAAATATTTAAAGTTAATTAAACTAGATCAGTTTTGGAAAGAAAATGAGGTTCTTTTGGCACCCTACATAGAAATCATATAATAAATGCAATGCATCAAGATTGGCATCCATTACTGTAGCATCTGGCTGAGTTATTCAACGCTAACCAAGAGCTGCAGCTTTTGGACATTTGTTTTGAATTTCTCCTGCAAAAAAAAATTGCAAAAATTAGGACAGGACCTACTAATCCTAGAATGCTATGCTAAATTTGATAACACATTGGCTTTACAGAAATATATAGAAATGCATATACTGCACTGGATGAAAATTTATCACGTATAAATAACTGCAATACTCTAGTTTGGAAAATGTCAGATGGAGGTCCTTTTATCAAAATACTGACGCCTTAAAATTTCTTAAAATTATAACTGCAATATCTAAAGCCTTTTCACTGCAGTAATTGAAATTTAGAAAGAAATTCCTTATAAAAAATAGCACTTAGCATGATGATTTATTTCAAGAACAATTTTGTGGTATTGCTACTCGTTGGTGAAAAGCACCAAGCATGCCAGAAATATATAATGCAATGTACCTTCTTCCAATCCCAAACATTTTCCCCATTCAACCAAGGTGATTTGATGATCATCATTGCCGTCACAACTGTCCAAGAATGGTGCAATGCAATGTTCCATGGCCAAAAGCGGGGCGCGGATCGGGAATAATTCGTGACGGGAAACAGTTCTGATACAACGTAACAAAAACGCGTTTGAATTAGCGAATATCAATATAAACACTGTATATTTGGGTCCAATCATTATTAAACGCAGCTTTTCACCATGTATTCATTGTTCAATCATATTTACCTGTCATGAGGATGCGAATCTAAGTCACAGAATTTCCAAATGACTGCATTGACCCATTTATGATCAAGGCTAGTTTCGGCTTCTCGTTCCAACTTCTCAAAATCTGGTTCCAATTCATGACGATCAGCTAAATCTTTCATGACGTTGAAAAGCCAGTCCCGCATGCGCCTGGGGAAATCTTCCATTTCGTCAGGTGAGCATGGCTCAAATTCTGGGAAAATTCAATACGTGTTAATAGGTATTGGCTATACAATCCAATAAGTCCAAAATAAAAATAAAATGCCTATAATTTCTCACCTCTGCAAGCACCATAGTAGTCCACATGAGCATGCTTGTATTTCTTCTTCAAGCACTGTTCGTTTCCTTCATCACACAAGCATCTCATTCTGTACAATTCACAATCGCTCTCCCACGTTTCATTGTGATTGCTACAAATCTGCAATTATAAAAATACACTGTAAACATAGTTCTGATCTGGCTGTATCTTGAGTCTTGACACTGCATGGCATGCCCTCTTATTTCCTAATTATTGTTTTTAAACAACATATGGTTGAAATAACATCGAAGAACAAAATGCTTACCTTTCGTCGATCATCGGCCTCAAGTGGACACTGTCGCACACAGACACACACGGGCTTGCCATTTTCGCTAATGTCGCATTGTTTACCAGCCCCACAGTGGAAGTTGGCACAGGGATCTTGAATGTTATGTTACAAATGAGAAGTTAATCGAACAGCCAGAAAACAGCTAGGAGAGCTACTTTTGGCTTGTATAAAGCTGTTGTAGAATGAACAAATTCAAAAGAAAAAAAAGAGTACAGGAAAGCATGAAAGATAACAAAAAGTAAATGCATGGTTGCCCATAATAAATTGCATTTGCCAATATTTAAGCGGAAAATGCATCTCATTTGTGTGGCGCTTTTTTAGAGTTGCAGGCTTCAAAATACGTAAGAATAAAATTTGGTTTACATGTAATTGTGCAAAAAATTATCACAAATCATCCTAATAAGATAGTCACAAAAATCACGATAACGAACAAATCTGAAATATTGGTTTTACATATAATTTTGAATAATGAATAATTAATACATACAAGTCTACATGTAATTTGAACGTGTAATTTGATTGAGAAACATGATCCTCTTGGAACGCCCACAATAAAACATTTCCTGCATTTTCATAAACGTTCAAGAGATTGCTCATCGGTCTAACCCACTCCCTAGTTGCATCTGGCTAAAATACACAAATTGGCTGTTCCCACGCAAAATCATCAATTGACCTTTATACTTGTTTGGTCTTAAGGAAAATGATGATACCATAAATAAACCATAGTAGCTTGCACGTGGTATTGTGTAATTTTTCAATTCTCTCAATTATGGCAATTTTTTTTAGAAAACTTGTAGGGTATGATGATAAGTTATTCATTAAACATTACAACTAAACATTTGTAAATTGCACATCATATTGAAGCACTAGAACACATTATCGTGTGAAAAAAAACATTAGAAGGCTCACATAAGATGCCATGCCACAATAATTGCACAAACCAGATGAAAGGCAGGCACATCACACACCACTTAACGACGGCCATTTATTGCAGGGGAACTATACTTACCACGCCTTGCTCTTTTCCTGGATTTCTTAACTTTTATTTTAACAGAATAGGAATCACAGAAAAGAAAAAAATGCGATGATTTTAGTATTGTGATATTTACATTATATTAAAGCAAGGCTAGAGTTAGCGGGGTTTGGGAGTGACAAGTTTACAACCTAAACCTTCGACCATCGTTTAAATATAAATTAATTTTACATTGAAGGTTCGCCATTCAACAAAGCAAATAGGTAGGCCTAGATTCAATTATAAAACGCACTGTAATTAGCTAAAACTAATTACATATTGTCATCTGCAGACGGAACATGGAATCGCTCATGCGTTAGATCCAAAAACTATTAAAGGGTTAATTTATAGCTTAAAGCTAATGCAGGTTTCTGAATGCAATATAATTGCAAAGTTATAACGCAGTTTTCATAAATAAGCGCACAAACCTATTGGGGCAATTTACATGTACAGTATACAATTAAAATAGTGAAAGCCCAATGGCTATCACTAATAATTATCTAGAAATAACAAAAAAACAAGACTTAAACATAATCGTGTCAATTTCACTAAAGAATCGAGGGATAATATAATAGTTTATCGTATATCAGTGTACTTTTTAATAATTTTAACTATTCAGAAAATCTGGTAGTAAAACTAGTAATGGCGACAATTTTTTAAGCAAATTTGCAGCATAATTGAAGTTCCCGTGGATTACTTTTTCCTATTGTTTGGGTGTCCACATATTATGGATACATTCTGCCGATTTTCTGATAATCTGATATTTATTATAAAATCACTTTTGTATATGCATTGTCATATTTTATTATAAATTGGTTTTGAATTACTAATGAATCCTGCGTGTTTAAACATATAAATAAAACGTAATCATTTAAAGAAAAAAATTCACCTTCTGGTACATCGTCACTGTCTGATTTTTCCGGTTTTTGCTCTTCAGTTGCTGGCTCATCTTCTTGGATCAGATCAAGCTCATCTTTAATTTTCAGTTTTTCTGCTTCTTTCTTTTCGTGTTTCTTATTTTTCTAGAGACAAATGAATATTGCCTTTAAAAATTATCATAATTAAACACAAGGGACATATAAACAAATATTAAGACAGTTATTATGCAATTCACTGAAGCATCGATGGAAGTGGGACATACTGTAGTTTGATTCGCTTAGTCTATTTTTATTCATGAAACCATAATAATCAACGTTTGGTCCTTCTCTTCCTGCCACTCGTATTCCAACTTCCAAATCACTGTATACACAAATACAATGATGGAATAGGTCTAATGATGCATTTCGGGGTCAAAATGAAGCCAGCAGCTGTAACCAGAGCTTTGCTTTGGCATAGTTCCAAGCTATGTAGGAGCCACAAACTATTCAGTCTTCATGGAAATATCACCACCATGTCATTTTTTTTTATTTTTTGCTGGATGGCTCGTCAATCTACTAGTATAACTAGACACCCATGTTGAAACCTAGACGCCCTCATTGGTAAATACAGTCTGCATGAGTTTGGTCAGATTCGAGAACATTCAAGGTACTCTAGTAATAGGGCTGATTTTATATTATTTAAGCTTGATACATTGTAAATGTAAGCATTTCATAAATACAAAATAAGGGTGAAATTAATGGTAATTATGGTAATAATGTTCTACTTTTCTACATGTATAGTCTGTGGCGGATTTAACGCAATCTAACAGAATTTGTCACAACTACTACATTACCTTGATGTTATATTTCTAGACCGTATACTTTTTTGACGATAGTTTGACTATTTGTTCTACATGTGGGTGGTAACCTTGTAATACTTTAAGTTTAGGGCGGTATCCTTCTGGCTATATTAAAGGCTATGTGAATAGCTATTTTTAAATGCAAACTTTCAACTTTAAAGAAGAACAACGTATTTCTTGAAAGTTCTTGTTATCCATATTATGTAATATACAGTTCACATGCACATGTATTTACACTGATATAAATACACATATTGGTATAAAAATAAAAACCTTATTGAAAAAAAGTTTCAAAACTTTGTAAAGTACTCGATGAAGCGTTCTGAAACTATTCAAGTAGCATTTTTAATGTCAAACAGCACCCTCTCTTAATATAAAAAATGGGGACTTGTACTCTGAGGAATTGAAAGCTTAACCAGAGGAGGAATTTATGGTCTAACGATTTCCCTGGTCAAACACCCCTGAGCACTTAATCCCTAACAGATAATAACCATAGCAAATATTTATATCAAAATTAAAACTACTAATCCCGACTTAACACATTAATCGCTCGAAGAATTGTCAAACCAGGAAATGACACATTTGACGATGGCCTAATCACATTTTGTCTTGATGAAATCTTAATTTCGTCTTAGCGGATCTGAGCTAGGCCTGGGATAAGGGGTAAAAGTTCAATTAGCAAATCAACCCTCCCACCTACAAGGAATGTTTTGGTATTCAGCCAAGTAAGAAAAAGTTTGCATTTTAGATTCAGACTGGTTCATTTATGACAGGGTTAGGCTTATAAAAAAGAACCTTTCCAGTTCAACAGACGCATAAAATCGAATAATTTAAAGCTTGAGGAGGTAAAGACATTTTATTTCATTATTAAAATCATGTTTTCTTAAATTCACCGAATTTCTCACTTTAACGCTTGAAGATAAAACTAAGATAATGTAGAAGAGAATTTATCTAAAAGTATACATTATATAAATTGTCTAGACTTTTATCACGATTCGTACTTTAGGTTGTTATAATATTGGCTTCCATATAGATGCAGTCATTTCAAGCAGCTAGAAAATCTGTTTTGCTAATGTGTGAAGTTTTGTGCGTTAGATGCAGCAGTGTCAAGTAGATTTAAAGCTGCAAATATTCCATCCATTTCGGGTATGATTTGGAATATGATATGAACTTTATTTCATTGCAGCACTACACATATACAGTTACATCAACATTTATCAGACAATGAATTTGATTTCTCAATGGTGTCAATGGAAAGAATGGAGTGAGTTCATGTGCTAATATCATGTTGAAAGATCTTCCAACGCTGCTCTTTAAAATATGGATTATTTTAATTCATGTATGGTCGTCCCAAGTTTGGAGAATGGAAGTTTCGATATCCCTAAATGGTTGGCATAAACTGTGTTATTCCGACGTCTAATGTAAACATATAACACCTACAGAGGTTTATTTTTGCGCAAAAGTGCCTTTCTTCTTAAACTCCTACACAGCTTCCGGTTTTGCCATTGGGGGCGTAATGGTAGCAGTAGTGAATTTTGAAGGCTTTGCTACACATTGTTAGATCCAATGCAGTGCACAAGTACAGTATAAGCATATATATGTACAGTATTTTCTAAATAATCTTAGTGATAAGCATACTCGAGTAACCTTTCAGGGTCGTTCAAATACTATCATGTACATGTTTGTCATAACTTTTTCACGGCTTTTCAACCTCTCTCCCCTCCCCCCTTCATCTTAGCATTCGTCATCATTTACAGAACCCCTCCCCTGAATGATTGACATGATCATTGACCAAAAAATATGTCGTTAATGTTTCAGAAATGATGACTTCCTTTAAAGTTCTGCTTAGATGAAGTCTATTTCAACTCAGTACCCTAAAATCAGTAAGTAAATACCATGTGATGCCCGTGTGAAGTGAATGAAATGAAAAATACCATAGACAAAATTTGCAAAACTTGATGACAATGGATAGGTTTTAATTAATGTTTTATAAATCAGCAATCATATTTTATAATGATGTTCATCAAATAAAACATCATTTGGTCAACCCCCTCCTTACACCAAGATGATCACGTAATCCTTGAACGTCCCCAATGCTTAAATGTCTACTTTTCTACTTTCCAATTTGAATTGTTAAACCCCTTTATGGATGTGTTATTCCAGCACAGGAATTAAATGCACAGGATTAATATACTCGTATTAAAAGTAGTCGAAAGATCTTCGATTTTACATTAATGTTTGCTAAATTAATAATATTTGATGAAATTGCCTACCTTTTTTGCTAAGGTCGATGTGGCCAGCAATAAGCACAATAAAGCAACTGCCAAAATGTGCAGCCTCATTTTGGAACGTCTTAGTCCTCTAAGAAATAAATCAAAATGTAAATATGAACAAATTGAACAGCAAGCAAATCTCTGCGTCGATGCAATTGGTCGGAGGGATATCAAACGTGCCAGAAACAAATTCACATCATAGTGTAAACCCACACAAAAACATAAATTTGCACACATTGGTTTGGATAAGTTATTTGTTCCGGCATTTAATTACTACCAAGTGGGAAAAGCGTTGGCATCGTGACATGCTTTATAGGCTGGGTTAGATGGTCTTGAAGCTGAAGGCGGAAGTACATGTACACTCTGCTTCAAGTAATGGTATATCAATTTAACGAATTCTTAGCCTCAAAATAGGATTAATATTTTAAAAGAAAGCTTGAAAATCAATAAAGAATTTAATTTTTGAATCTCAGATGCAAACTTCTAACTAGGCCTAAGTTAAAGTAAGTTCAAATGATTAAACTTTGAAAAATGTTTTAACAATTGAACAATAAACATATAGCTTTGTACATTTTGCATTTTTTAGGTTCGTTTGCATCTTAATCCAAATCGTTATTCAAAAACTGAAACTACAAAGTTTGATTGAAATTATAAAATAGTAGTATTAAAACTTTTTTGTACCGTCAAAAAGCAATACAACATTTCATGGATTGCCGAAAAGTCAATAACAGCCATTTCAATCCTTTCGTCCAGTACTTTTAAATGCTATTTTCACGTATAGTATACAACAATGCGTCGTATACTGTGCTTCTCGACCTTTCTAACACCCTCTTGACCTCTTCAGAATAAAGCAAATGTACAGATCGAAAATATAAAATTATTAGGACAGGAGGATTATTCTAATTTTTTCTGGTCTGATAATTATCAGTGATCCCCTACAATAAAAATTCGATTAATTTAATTTACATAAGTATGTTTTAGATTTGCTTTTAGATTGCATTTATATCGAGTGCTAATCGACAACAAACAAAAATTAAAAGGATGATGCATGTATTTTCATATCGTTTTCGAATATTTGGTCCATTAAATCTAAAATCGTTTTATCAACCATACACGTACTTCATCAAAACCTTATGTGTTTTCAAAAACCCAACAATTGGCGGCTAAAAGACATAAATTTGAACACGGCGCTTCAGGCAAAGCCTAAATGCAATCGTGTATAACTCCTAATTTGGCGAGATCAAATGGGAACGTTAAAAACCCCATTTTCCTAATATTTAATGGTGCGAATTCGTTATAATTTCAAACTCTTGGCACATTTATTAGCAAAAAAAACTGCAACATACGTAAAAAATACTATCAATTCGGCCAGACAGCCTGAGACAGGTTTCACCAAAGTTAAAGAATTTGAACTTTTGAGGTCAACACTTCGACAAACAGGAGAATTGTTCTAATAAAAACACGCTGCTTGCTGCACTTTATTCTTGAAGATCAAGATACAGTCCAAGGCCTGAAACCTTATAATTTGTTTAATATAGAGCTAAATAAATTCCAAAAAAATGCCCCTTAATGAATATACAAGTTTGTTGTTTGTTTTTCCTTGATTGTCCTTAAAACAATTGAACAAAATCAGCTTTGTCAACTAAAGAGTCATGGAATGCAATGCTAGCTTACCTTTAAAATGTGCGTCTACTGAGTTACGATGAAATTGCCACTCCCCGCAGTAAAATGTCACTCGTCCCTACACAACGAACCACACTGCCCACTGGTCAACCCCTGACTGAAACCCAACGCCCAACCGCTGCCTGCAATGACTTTTCTCCCCTTTCGGAAGTCTCAAATCGAGGGAGGTTTTCTTGCACTCGTAAAAAGGAGTCCAGAAAAATCTTGAAGACGATTCCAAAATAGTGGAGGGGAAACGCGAAGAGCATAGTGTAAACGAGGACGAGTTCGCCATGAAATGAGTGCAACATGGACAGCAGGAATTGGTCCTGCTTTTGCTATTAGACTCGCACGACTTGCGAATTTTTATATTTGTGTTAGCTTGCATTTCGATTAACACCAATCAACGAGGTTAAAAAATCACATATGAACCTCTTTTGAACTGTGTGGCATGCAGATGGATTAGCAATGATATGAAAATGATCAGTAAACTGCGGGTTTCCATAACTGAAGTGGGGGTTAATGGTCTGCAATGGTTTGTTAAAGTAGAAGGATCAAAACCTTAATTATTCCAATAAAAATAAAGAAACACGGTTTTTGTGTTATTTTACACGCAATTCATATTTAATGCCATGGTACTTATGGGCCCATATTTCCCAAAGTATGGTAAATACAACTTGGGTAAATAAGAATTGAAAAAAAATCAAATCGTGACTAATGATTATTACGTGTAATTTCAAATTAAAAAATCTCTTAAATTAAAACCTGTAATGGGAAAGTTCAAGCATTATGGCATCAAAAATCATGATGTGGTGGGTGGGATCGAATGATGAAACCTGGTTGCATCGAAGAAAAATTCTTGAAAAGATGACATATAGTGTACTTGTAGATGTCAATATACATGTACGTTATAAAAAATTAATTACAAACATTTTTATTTAAAAAATGCATAGGCTAGTTTTAAAAAGATTATTACTTGGAGGTTGTTTTCTTTTTTCCCCACGGTTCATGCAGCAACTATCTCTCCCCACTTGATGGGTTGGGAATCAGCGATTCCTTAGACATTTTAAAATGAAACATTTCAAATTTTTTAGCAGTGTACTGTATATACAGTATACATGTACCAGCACCATTAAATTCTAAAAAGTCTCCGAGTTTCGGAAACTAAGCTTATAACGAGGTAGTTTTAAAGGTAATGCTTCAGACGTTTTAACCTTACATGTAGTCTAGACGGTGTTATTTGTCACTCTACAGGAATTGCAGGTGGCAAGCATTATAGCGAAGCCCGGAAGGGTTAAAAAATATTAAATCTTATTTGATGGTTTCAAGTAAAAAATGTGTTCCATAAACTTCTATATGTATCATTCGCCTAGTACAGAAAAGGCAACATCATTGCCTTTACTGACAAAGCTTGGGTTTTTTTCATTAAAATTCGCCTCATGTTATCGATGCATTAAACGATGTGCAGCTGGAGTATTGGATATTGAAGATTGAAGAAACAAACTCGAAAAATAACACGAGAAAACTGAAAATTACGGTTTATCCATAAATTAGTCCTGACACCGAATATAAATAACGTTATGAGCTACGCTGTATATTACTGTAGAAACAAATTAAAAACTTTCTAGAACAGTCACTTTCGTTATTTTCGTATCTAGTTAAGTTTTTCAGTTAAAGGATCAAGGGCGTGACAATACTAGCAAGCACTTGGAAACAATAACCGCCGCTCACCCACGTACATTGAAATAACCAATTGGCGGCAGCTAATATTTTGTCACAATGGTGTTTCGGGGAAGTTGAAAATCTGACCTCTGGCTAACACCTTCACCGAAATCAGGCATCAATCAGACAAATAAGAAAAACGTCTAGTCGATTACCGCCTAAACTACGTTTACACTAAATCACAAAACATAATTGTAATATAAGAAGTTAGTTTTTGCTCTGTTGCATAACTTGTTGTATAACGCCTACTCGATTACGTGGGTCACTAATACTGCTTACATGTATACGAGATGTTAAATATCATTTTTTTTTCTTCTCATTTTGAAACAAGTTGCATAACTTCGCAATATAACACGTTTTGTTAGTGTCAACGTAGCTTAAATATGATCGCTGTGACTAGTTACTAGTAATGGATTGGACATTTTGTACATTTTGTTTCCTGCCTTCAACTTGACTTTGTTAAAATTTAGGTTGCTTTGGATTCACCGAGTCATTTCCCAAAAAGGCAATTTCTAGATTATACCGTTCTCTGACATGAGTCTTCCAAACGTTCGGTTGCAAGTGAAAACTTGTTTGCATCACATGTGTGTAAATGCAGCTGTAGACAGAGTTGGCATCATTTGGCTGGAAAAGATTTTCTTCGAAGAAATCAACCTACATTGCCCGTTTTCGACTCATTTTTTGTAAAGGAGCAGCCCACACAAAGTTTAAGAGCAAGAGAAAAAACACGACCTCTTTTTAGGTTTCATTTTTCACATATGGAAGTTGGACCGAAATTTACATTTTAGACGAGTGAGCAAAGTACACAACAAAAACCTGGCTTATTTTAGCGTCAAATAAAATAAATATCCCTCCCAGATTCGACGACTAAATTGCACTCTGGTATTTGTATACCGGTAACAAATATCAGTCGTTAAACTTGCACGATGTATGGAAAGGATTTAAACTGATGTGAATTGCTAGTACGATGTGTAGGAAGGATTTAATTCTGTAAAATAGGAGATGCTGTGGGAAATTGGGAAGTGCAAGCCATATGAGAACCAAAAAGAGGAAATCCGCTGAGAGATCTGCCCTATTGATAATCTTTACCATTTAAAATCGCATGTTGCAGATGTATAGTATACATGTACATGTATGTATTTATTGGGACCTTTGTGGGGGCGATTAGCTTGGATTTTGGTGCAACTAATTCAACCTGACTTGTTGCCAGGGTTGACTTGACTTTCCAGAATATTTGGCACAACCAACTTAACAACTTAACGATGATTTAAACGTGTGATTTAATAGACAGGCGGCGTTAAATTTCAAGTGTCAAAAATTACCATCAGTTCAGTACTCGTCTGATGACACTTGGCCCGATTACCTTCAACCAAAACTAATTTAGTGTTGCATTAATTTTAAAAAATTAAAGCTAAATACATGTACCATGAAAACAGGATGTTTCCAAAATGCAAGATAATCACCACAAAGATAGCGTTGATTATGACGATTAGCAGATGGCACATTAATTGATTGTTGAAATGAGGATAGGTCTGTAACGACGATTCCAAGCGATCAATGAATCTAACCCTAGCTTACTATGTTAATTGCAATTTATCTAACTCTTACTATTCATGAATTATCATCAATTTAATTGATCATCAAATTGAAACAGTCATTATCCGCTCTAGATTCATTTCAACATTGGAGTAATTGCATGTTAAATAAAAGTCAATATCTGAAATGCAAAACTAGTTGGCTAGGTTGCTTCATCATCTAAATATGCGATAGATGAATAATTATTATACAGGGTGATGCAGAAATAATTGGACGATTAAAATTTGGCAATGCGTCACCATTTCCATGACTTAAATTAAACTGACTGACCTGTAACATTTTCAAAAAAGTAGATCCCTAGAAATAATAATGCACTACCTTCAAGGCTCACACCATGCATTAACTAACCCTCTTTACACACATATCAGTATGTGTTTTGGCTGCATGCCCACCTTTGAACCAGCGCCAAATTTAAAACGTATAATGGTTTCTGCCTCACCCTGAATTACAAATACAGATGCATTTTAAATAGCACGTTCCCTGGAGCATCTGCCTACTTTTCATACATGTACCGTACATGTATATGCTATAAGTGTGTGTACAACAATGATGTTGTACTTGTATCAATATCCGTGCATACCACGCAGTCTAAACTCTCACTATCAATTAGTATTTAACGTTGGATTTCACAGATGCACAGGAAGCAAAGGTTTTACAAATGAGACACTGACATTTTGGACGGCTTAGCAGCCTTAACAGAGGTCAGTGACTCAGTGAAAAGTGAACTGGCAGATGAAAAACTATACATGTAGATGTACTGTCTTTGCTTCTTTTTTCCTTCACGTTGCACATGTTGGATATTTGAAAACTGCGAAATAAAAACTGACGAACTCAGTACATGCAGGCTTATTAGGTAAAAAGATATATTTTTCAAACAAATCACCGCAGCTTCCAACAAAAAGGATGAACTACATGTACCGGCTGCTCAGTTATACAAATATTTCTTCTTAACGCCAGTTTGTTAATAAAAGCCCCTCGGTATGTTAGCTAACCATTTTTTAGACTTTAGCACTTCTGTTGAAACTTTATTAAACCTGATACATGTGTTTGACAAGGGTTATGTCATGTTGCAGCCAAGGCCGCTTCGACATCAAATACGCCAACTGCAATTGATCGGCTTCTCAAGCATTTGCACATTGCCAGTTGTTTTTTTAGTTTATTTTTTAAGCTGACATCCATCCATATTTGTATTTACTTGTTTGATTGATGCAGATGCTTCGATGTAAACAGAATGTTCTGGAAAAAGTTGAGAGAAAACAGAGTAGGAAGTGGATGGAATTCATTCCAGTGAACCATGACATTTGAGACACTACCCATTTTCGTACATTGGTTTATCCAGGAAGTATTCACCTGGGTATATACGTGTACATGTAACGTGCACATTTTCTTGAAAGTTTTAATGTATCAGTAGAAGAAAATTAGTAAAAAGCTGAGTTTTACATGGGTCAAAAAGGTAGCCTATAACACGTATCGCAAATGTTGATGTGAAATTGAAAAATACTGAATGGCATTATTTTTTAATAAAAAGCTGTTTATGGTTCAATGAGTTTGGGGAAGAAGGCGTAGGGAAATGATTGCCTCAAACGTCACTTACCGAATAATTGATGCTATTAAATATTTGATGAGCTTCGTGGTAACCTACCCGACAGCTGTATCATTCAATACATCTTCGAGGCCAAGTTGGCCTTTCTAGTGTAACAGAAGGGTATCAATGAACAGATCGAATATTTTTGAATCTTAACAATTTTTCATGCATTATTCAATGACAGCATCACGGGGATATAGTTACATTCAGGGCAGGTCAAATAGCCGTCCAAAGTTTCTACTAGAATCTCTGCAAATGGGATTAAAAATTCGAACTTTATGCGTATTAGTGTAGAGAGGTTATTAGTTTGTAAAGACTGGGGGCAGGGGCCCACCTTTGAGAAACTGTTTTTATTAGTCGCCCTGGAAACTTAGACAGTCTCATAAGGCGCCAAATTTTGCAAGTACGTGCATTTATGGGAATTCACTTTGATATTTTGCAGAACTTTCTGTATTATAAACTGTTGTATTGCAACTGTAGTAGTTGCATGGAGATTTGTTATATTTAACTAGAGTTTTACGTCAGGATCGGCACCTGACATTAGTTTAGTGAGGATTACTTTAGACAGTTCTACTGTATTCATATACTGATTGAATTTGCCACTGAAATACTAGCGTTGATGCTTCGTTGAATAGTCATGTGACGATGCGTGAGGTGGTGGTGAACGTGACAACCATGGCAATCGTGGAACTTTCTCGTTAGAAAAGCGTTCGACAAGTACACTGTAATTGCAAAAATAAAAAACTCAATTTTATAATTCTGCGTTTTTTCAAGATCGCGCTAAATGCCAATTGCTTACCCACTTAGATGTTGACTATCTGATTTTATCTCAGGTAAAGCTACCATTAGCAGGTAATTATTACACTGAATTGGCTACACTACAAGGGAAAATTTTTTGATGCCCACTGCACCACGGGAATTATTACTGACAAGAGTGCTTGTGAATGTTAAGATTTTCTGAAACGTTTCAGTTGTTGCAATTATTCGAACAGTTATTATTCTGAGAAAAAGATTAACCGATTTATGTTTGGAAATTCGCCTAGCGTTTTAGTACTCCGGAGAATCTGGCGTAACTCATTTCTCATTTGTACTGTAGTGTTGTTTCTTATAATCCTATATTATTAAACGAGCAAATCTTGTATATTTATATATTTGTGTGTTTGTATTTTCTATCTCGGGAATGGGCTTCAGGCTTTTGCAGAAATAGGGTGAATACAGTATACTGTATCAGGTGTGTAAAAGCGATTTAGCTAGGTCTCGACTAGGAGAAAAATCATCTAAGGAGTGAATTATTCGAAATAAAGATGCTAAAAATGCATTTAAAATGTGCACGTGATCGAACTTGTGCGCGTCCTATTTTCCGAATGTGCATGTGTCCGAAATGGAATTCTGGGGCGTTCTGGCAAGTAAATATTAAAACTCGAAAGGGCCATGGATCCAGGCTCGGGATAAAATAAACAGCAAAAAGGCAACAACTAGATCACGTGGTAAGATTAATAATGATATTGTTATTTTCGTAATGTTACTTCAGGAATTTGGAGACCACAAGGTGTCAATTACAAGTGTAAATTGAAAATATGGCACGTTCTGGCACTTAACAAGCAAAGCACTTTGCTTTTGATTCACAAAATAAAAATTTAGGTAAAAGTTCATTATTTGTCATCCAATTTTATAAAACATTTCGCCCAAGTCGTTTTTTGACCAATGATAGTATCATCACTTTGGCAAAATCACTATTTAATGATGACATAAAACTTGATACCACAATTTCTGTAGGTATTGACACATTTTTGAAGTCATGAAAAAGTCATTGAAATGTCATAGCATTTGCAAAACCAAATCCAATAGACACCCTGTAACTCTAAGATGTTCTTATTAATGAAGGGTATCAAATTTGCCTACCATTTAACTTTTTCATGCCCTCAGCCCTCATTTATCGAGCAAAACTCGGCTGATGGTACTTATTATTATTATTGTTATCGAACTGGTATTGAATTACGAATATCCCTTCGAAATATCAGTTTGAAATTTGGCAGAATTTGACGTCGAGTGGTCCGGGCAGGTGGTGTCCTCTCTCGGGGCAAGTTGGCAACTGCTATTGCGAAAGTGCAATGACCTCAAAAATATGGACTGGATTTTGTCCAGTTTCAGTAGCGCACGAAAGTTCAGTCTGGATTTTCTTTCGACTTGCCCAAAATTCGACAGAAGCTGTGGATATGTTCAGCTTGCAAAGTGGTTGTCTAGCAAAGAGCTTCTTAATGAATAATTAGTTGCCGACGAAGATGACGCTGTCGACTGACGATTTGCTAAGTTTTCAAAATGGATGACCTTACGCCCGAGCACGTGCAACTAAAGTGTTTTACAGGTTTGTTCTCGATTTTTTAAAGTCATTTCAAGGGAAATGCGTGTGACGAGTAACTATACTCTCAGTTGTGAGGTTGACCTAACAACACCGGAACCCAAGATATCAACCTACAGGTGGCTGCGTGCAGGTCAGATCCACCTTGAACAAGGTCTTACCTGCTCGACATCCCCCTGCCAACAAGGAAAAAAATGCTGCACATGTACATGGTCCATTTGTACAAATACATGTAGGCGCCATAGAAATGCAAGTACGTGTGTGCTTCGAGTACACGTATAAGAGAGTCGAGTTCGACTTCATGCTATCAGTTTTTTAATTGATTTGATTGCTTGTGTTGAAACATGATGATGTCGAACGTTGGCTATACCACCATTAGCTAGCGTTCAAAGTTCACGTACCGTATGACATTTAATCTCAGCGGATAGGCATAGCACGCCTTTCCACTAGAAACCAAGAAACTGCAGTCGAAGGTGAACTCATTCATTCAAAGTCGATGACAATCCATCGAAATGGTTACACTAAACGTGGTTCTAAGATGACTCAGCTGTACTTTACTGTAAAACTGTCACGTAATCCGAATTGCAAGTTGCACTAAGTAGCTCTGACTAATTTGAGTAGCAAATTCTCCATTTTACTTATGATTGCCCATGCCTCACTGGTAGAAAAAATTCGTAGGTATCCGAATCTGTGAAGTTTGAAAACTTGAATGATTTGACAAAAAAAATGGAGAATGATATCAGTGTGGGTGTCTGGCCGTCTGCAAATCCATTGAAAACCTGGTAATGTCAGGGGAATTGGTATGGCCGAGAAAAGTCAGGGGGATTGGAATGGCCGAGAAAAGTCAGGGGGATTGGAATGGCCGAGAAAAGTCAGGGGAATTGGTATGGCCTGGAAAAGTCAGGGGAATTGGTACGACCTGTAGAAGTCATCGAAATATCAGGGAAATGCGTCTTATAGCTGGACGTTTTTTGTGGCACAACAATTTTGAAAAAATTGGTTGCCGAATTTCTTCTGATAGGCCTACATTAAAATCTTGAAGAAATTTAGATGTAAACAGATTTTAATCCATGGATTTAAAAAGTGGTTGGCAAAACCACTTATGTTTTGGATCTGTAGTAAAATGTTGTTTTACTTTGTCTGGAAGTTTTGCTAAAACTGGAAAAGGCAGGGAAATTTGATTCAAGATTCTACAAGACGCCCTGATTGGGCTAGTGCTTACTGTATTTGTATCAATATTAAAGCTAAAGCTGTTGAATCATTTCAAAATTTTGCATTTTTGAAGGTTTTTCCACCAATGCCAGATTTTTGGGGGTAAAAAGGAATTTTAGAAAAATTAGATCGCAAGTGGCGGTTTTTATCTCCAATTTTATATTGTAGGTATATATAGTGTGTGTTGCTATTAGTAAAACTGTTTATTAATATTAATAAAGTCATAGGTGAATTTTTCAAAAGCTCAGGCAAAAATAGTGAAACGATGGGAATAGTTGTAACCACTTTTACCAGGAGAATAGGCTACATATGTGCTGCATGCGGGCACATTTTATTATTAAAAAAACTGTAGATCAAGGACAATGCATTTTAGTGGACAATAATTCTAAGAAATAGCCCAATTAATAATAACTAGTACGCCGAAGGCGAATATTTATTTGAAATTAATAAGACCACAAATCACAGAAGATCCTCTTGCATGTGGCCTTCACCTGTACCTATGTATTGTTTGGAAAAGATTTACATTTCAGTGATTCATTGGAATAAGAATCATGCATAAAATGTGATCACATTATTCCCAAGGTTTTAGATGTCTGCCGCTCGCGTCTGGAATATTAAACACGTTTTATGAAGTTTACATAATTTAAAAATACAAGGAAGGAAGCAAAACTTTCTGATTAGAAAAAACACGATCGGTCTGCTTCTGGAAACCGAATACTGGGTAAAAGTAGAATTTTGTCGTTTTCTGGGAAGCCTTTCCTCAAAGAACGAAGAACAATTGTTTAGTTTTTGGAACAGGGGGTTCACGAGAAGTGATGCAACCCCCAGGATATTGAGAAAGACTGCGACAGCAAAACACAGCACTTGAAAATGATTATATCGAGGGAACTTTGCATATTCGTACAAATTGAAAGAAATGTTGTTATAACAATTTCAATAACAGCCAAATACAACTCAGCAGTTTAAATTTATTACTGAAATGCTAATTTACAGTGGCTCCAAAAAATTTTGGCAATAGCTATTTTATATCAATAACGCTGAAAACAACTGAAGTATTTAAAAACCAAGATATACATATTGCACATAGCGCTTTAATTAACCACATCACAAACTTTGAAGCAATTATACAAAACATTATTTAAATAAACATCAAGAAACCGAAAATCACAAAGCAAAAAAAGTATTGGCAAACATTGATCACAGCATACATTATTGCACTCTACAAAGTAAACAGTGTTACTAATACTTTGT
>JAQGAF010000066.1:0-93615 GCA_034687865.1 Kryphioiulus occultus | reverse complement strand
TCGGGAAAAATGGCAAAAATCGGTAAAAATCGGGAAAAATGGCAAAAATCGGTAAAATCGTTAAAAATGGCAAAAATTGGGAAAAATGTCAAAAATCGGTAAAATCGTTAAAAATGGCAAAATTCGGTAAAATCGAGGAAAAATCGGCAAAATCGGCAAACATGGTAAAAATCGGCAAACATGGCAAAAATCGGTAAAAATGGCAAAAATCGTTAAAAATGGCAAAAATCGGTAAAATCGGGCAAAAAACGGTAAAATCTGGGAAAAATGGCAAAAATCGGTAAAATCGGGGAAAATGGCAAAAATCGGTTAAATCGGGAAAAATGGCAAAAATCGGTAAAAATCGGGAAAAATGGCAAAAATCGGTAAAATCGTTAAAAATGGCAAAAATCGGGAAAAATGTCAAAAATCGGCAAAAATCGGCAAAAATCGGCAAACATGGCAAAAATCGGCAAACATGGCAAAAATCGGTAAAAATGGCAAAAATCGTTAAAAATGGCAAAAATCGGGTAAAATGGCAAAAAACGGTAAAATCTGGGAAAATGGCAAAAATCGGTAAAATCGTTAAAATCGGGAAAAATGGAAAAAATCGGTATAATCGTTAAAATCGGCAAAAATCAGTAAAATCAGGAAAAATCGGCAAAAATCGCAAAAAAATTGGCAAAAATCAGCAAAAAAGGCAAAAATTGGCAAAAATGGCAAAAATCGGTAAAAATGGCAAAAATCGGTAAAAATGGCAAAAATCGGTAAAAATGTCATAAATCGGTAAAATCGGGAAAAATTGCAGAAATCGATAAAATCGGGAAAAATGGAAAAAATCGGTAAAATCGGGAAAAATGTCAAAAATCGGTAAAATCGTAAAAAATGGCAAAAATCGGTAAAAATGGCAAAAATCGATAAAAATGGCAAAAATCGGTAAAATTGGAAAAAGGGCAAAAAACGGTAAAATCAGGGAAAATGGCGAAAATCGGTAAAATCGTTAAAAATGGCAAAAATCGGTAAAATCGTTAAAATCGGCAAAAGTCCGTAAAATCGGGAAAAATTGCAAAAATCGGTAAAATCGGGGAAAATGGCAAAAATCGGTTAAATCGGGAAAAATGGCAAAAATCGGTAAAATTGGGAAAAATGGCAAAAATAACCGGTAAAATCGGGAAAAATGGCAAAAATCTGGAAAAAGGCAAAAATCGGTAAAAATGGCATAAATCGGTAAAATCGGGAAAATGGCAAAAATCGGTAAAATCGGGCAAAATGGCAAAAATCGGGGAAAATGGCAAAAATCGGTAAAATCGGGGAAAATGGCAAAAATCGGTTAAATCGGGAAAAATGGCAAAAATCGGTATAATCGGGGAAAATGACGAAATTCGGTAAAATCGGGAAAAATGGAAAAAATCGGGAAAAATGGCAAAAATCTGTAAAATCGGGAAAATGGCAAAAATCGGTAAAATCGGAAAAAATGGCAAAAATCGGGAAAAATGTCAAAAATCGGTAAAATCGTTAAAAATGGCAAAATTTGCAAAAATGGCAAAATGACAAAAATGGCAAATTTGGCAAATTTGGCAAATTTGGCAAAAATGGCAAAAATGGCTAAAATGGCAAAATTGGCAAAAATGACAAAATGGCAAAATGGAAAAATGGGCAAAATGGGCAAAAATGGCAAATTTGGCAAAAATGGCAAGAACGACAAAATTGGAAAAAATGGCAAAATTAGTAAAATTTTCCAAATTGGCAAAAATGGCAAAAATGGCAAAATTAACAAAAATAGCAAAATTGGCAAAAATGACAAAATTGGCAAAAATGGCAAAAATGGTAAAATTTTCAAAATTGCCAAAAATGGCAAAAATGGCAAAAATAGCAAAATTGGCAAACATGGCAAATTTGGCAAAAATGGCAAATTTGACAAAAATGGTAAAAATGGCAAATTTGGCAAAAATGGCAAAAATGGCAAATTTGGCAAAATTAGCAAAATTGGCAAAAATGGCAAAAATCGTTAAAAAGGCAAAAATCGGCAAAAATGGCAAAAATCGCTAAAATGACAAAAATCGGTAAAAATGGCACAAATTGGAAAAAATGGCAAAAATCGTTAAAAAGGCAAAAGTCGGCAAAAATGGCAAAAATCGCTAAAATGACAAAAATCGGTAAAAATGGCCAAAATCGGCTAAAATGGAAAAAATGGCAAAAATCGGTAAAAATGGGTAAAAATGACAAAAATGGTAAAAATATCAAAAATCGGAAAAAATTGCAAAAATCGTTAAAAAGGCAAAAATCGGCTAAAATGACAAAAAATCGGTAAAAATGGCCAAATTCGGCTAAAATGGAAAAAATGGCAAAAATCGGCAAAAAAGGCAAAAATCTGCATAGACGGCAAAAATCGACAAAATTGGCAAAAGTGGTAAAAATCGGCAAACATGGCAAAAATCGTAGAAATCGGCAAAAATGGCAAAATTGCAAAAATGGCAAAAATCGGCAAAAATGGGGAAAATCGGCAAAAATGGCAAAATTGCAAAAATGGCAAAAATCGGCAAAAATGGGAAAAATCGGCAAAAATGGCAAATTTGGCAAAAATGGCAAATTTGGTAAAAACTAAAAATTTGGCAAAATTGGCAAAAATGGCAAAAATAGCAAATTTGGCAAAAATGGCAAGTTTGGCAAAATTGGCAAAAAATGGCAAATTTGGCAAATTTGGCAAAATTGGCATAATTGGCAAAATTGGCAAAAATGGCCAAATTGGCAAAATGGCAAAAATGGCAAAAATGGCAAAATTTGCAAAAATGGCAAAAATGGCGAAAATGGCAAATTTGGCAAAAATGGCAAAATTGGCAACATTGGCTAAAATGGCAAATTTGGCAAAAATGGCAAGAACGACAAATTTGCAAAATTGGACAAAATGGCAAATTTAACAAAAATGACAAAATGGCAAAATGGGCAAAATTTTCAAAATTGGCAAAAATGGCAAAAATGGTACAATTTTCAAAATTGGCAAAAATGGCAAATTTGGCAAAAATGGCAAATTTGGCAAAAATGGTAAAAATGGCAAATTTGGCAAAAATGGCAAAAATAGCAAATTTGGCAAAAATGGCAAGTTTGGCAAAATTGGCAAAAAACGGCAAATTTGGCAAAATTGGCAAAAATGGCCAAATTGGCAAAAATGGCAAAAATGGCAAAATTTGCAAAAATGGCAAAATTTGCAATAATGGCAAAATGGCAAAAATGGCAAATTTGGCAAATTTGGCAAAAATGGCAAAAATGGCAAAATTGGCAACATTGGCTAAAATGGCAAAATTGGCAAAAATGACAAAATGGCAAAATGGAAAAATGGGCAAAATGGGCAAAAATGGCAAATTTGGCAAAAATGGTAAAAATCGGTAAAAATGGTAAAAATCGGCAAAAATGGCAAAAATGGCAAAACCTGGCAAAAAGGCAAAAATCGGCAAAAATGGCAAAAATCTTTAAAAATGGCAAAAACCGGCAAAAAAGGCAAAAATCGACATAAATGGCAAAAATCGGCAAAAATGGCAAAAATCGACAAAAATGGCAAAATGGCAAAAATCGGCAAAATTGGCAAAATAACGAAAATGGCAAAATCGATAAAAATGGCGAAAATCGATAGGAACAGCAAAAATGGCAAAAATGGATAAAAATGGCAAAAATGGTAAAAATCGATTAAAACGGCAAAAATTTCAAAAATCCGCAAAAATGGCAAAAATCGATAGAAATGGCAAAAATGGCAAAAATGGCAAAAATCGACAAAAATGGCAAAAATCTATAAAAATGACAAAAATCCACAAAAATCGATAAAAATGGCAAAAATGGCAAATATGGTAAAAAATCGATAAAAACGGCAAAAATCTTCAAAAATTGCAAAAATCAATGAAAATGGCAAAAATCCGCAAAAATGGCAAAAATCGATAGAAACAGCAAAAATCGATAAAAATGGCAAAACGTGATAAAAATGGAAAAAATCGTTGAAAATGGCAAAAATCCACAAAAATCGACAAAAATGGCAAAATCGATCAAAACGGAAAAATCTTCAAAAATTGCAAAAATCAATGAAAATGGCAAAAATGGCATAAATCGTCAAAAATGGTAAATATCGACAAAAATTGCAAAAATCGGCAAAAATGGTAAAATCGATTAAAAAGGCAAAAATCGATAGAAACCACAAAAATGGCAAAAATCGACAAAAATGGCAAAAATGAAAAAAATCGACAAAAGTGGGAAAATCGATAAAAAGGCCAAAATCGATAGAAACAGCAAAATCGATAAAAATGGCAAAAATGGCAAAAATCGATAAAAATGGCAAAAATCGATAACAATAGCAAAAATGGCAAAAATCGGTAAAAATGGCAAAAATGGCAAAAAAGCGATAAAAATGGCAAAAATGGCAAAAAATCGTCAAAAATGGAAAAAATTGCAAAAAACGATGAAAATGGCAAAATTCGATAAAAATGGCAAAAAGCGATAAAAATGTCAAAAATGGAAAAAATCGTCAAAAATGGAAAAATCGATAAAAATGGCAAAAATCGATAGAAATGGCAAAAATGGCAAAAATGGCAAAAATCGATAAAAATGGCAAAAAATTGCAAAAATCGAGGAAAATGGCAAAAATCGAGGTAAATGGCAAAATCGGTGAAAATGGCAAAAATTGGAAAAATCGATAAAAATGGCAAAAATTGATAAAATGACAATAATTGATAAAATGGCAAAATCAATAAAATCGACAAACGGCAAAAATCGAGAAAAATGGAAAGAAATGGCAAAAATGGAAAAAATGCCAAAAATCGAGAAAAATTGCAAAATTGGCAAAAATAACAAAAATCGAGAAAAACGGAAAAATGGCAAAAACCGCCAAAAACGACAAAAAACGGCAAAAATGGCAAAAATCGCAAAAATGGAAAAAATTGACAAAAATGCCAAAATGGCAAAAATCAATAAAAATAGAAAAAATCGATAAAAACGCCAAAAATAACAAAAATCGACAAAAACGGCAGAAATCAACAAAAAGGCAAAAATGGACAAAAATGACAAAATGTGTAGCAACGAAGCCAAACGAGCACACAGAAATTGGAGAAAAAATTGTCAAAAAAAAAAGTACTTAGAACAAACGCAAAATAGGAAAACAATACTCTATCTACATGGTAGATTGGTTGTGGCAGTTTAGAAAGTGTATAGTCTGCAACCCATTGGTCAAAAGGTCCATATGCAACCCATAGGGCATACATTAAGTACGTAATGACGTCATGGAGCTAGACAGACATTAGCAAATGCGAGAAAAAGTCCGTAAAACAGAATTTCCTATAGCAAACGCACTACCCGACGTCATCAATAATAGTTTGACAAAATGTTCAAATGCGTGTTCCAGGAGGTGGTGAAAAACAGAGACACCCATCACCAAACTAAATTAAAAATAGAATTATCAAAGGGAGAGTGTAACCGTAGAGGCAAGATCCCATGGGTTGCTATAAAACGTCCAATACCTTAGTTTCACTTTGTGTTGTTATTTCGATGCTAATGACGTTTGAAATGTTTCAAAATTAATCATTTCACAAATGCCGAGAACGCCATGCGCGGCTAAAAATATGTAAAAAAAAATTAAGAAACCAGGGGAATTGAACCACAAAAACAAGATCAAAGTTTTACAAACTTGATTTCCAAAGGGGGCGCCATGACCCCCTCTGGGCTCGTTAATGAAAGCCCTCCACACCTCAGTGCTTCTGCAGACCCCACGCTCAGGTGTAAGGGGTCGTCGATGCCCCCACAATGGGAGCCCCACCCTAGGGGCCTTTACCACTCCGGGTGTGTGCCAGGTCCACAGCACCCTTCACTGCAGTTCCCCACCTGAGCTGAACGACAACTGGCTAATAAAAGTCGTAGTTGAATTGAGGTGGAAATTAAATTTTTTTAAAAAAAAACTATTCGACGTTTTTGTTACGTGGATCTTATTTTTGCCAATCTCGAGGTGAAAATATCTCGAAAAAATTTCATTACAAAGGAATTAATGGCGATTTTGCACTTTTTCTCGTTTTGAATTCAATGGCGCCATCTAGCGAGCTAAAAGCCAGACATGTGGTATTGGGAATTAAAAGCAGGTCATGTGATGTTGTTGGATAGCTAGAACTGGTCAATAGCAATCTATTGATGTTACTTATTGCCATGTTTTGGTGAGGGGTAAATTGAAAAAAAAATTAAAAATCGTAAAATCCAAGAAATTCAAAATTCGATAGAAAAAATTACACACCTAAAACCTGGCTAAAAGTCACATTGCTAAAAGTGTCTATTCTCCTTATTGCTGATTATCCGAATTCGGATAACTAACACTGATTTTGCAATGAAAATACCACAAACTTGCATTTTTTGTCAGTTTTTTTTAACTTTCGTCTATGTCATCTTATTAAGGTAGGCTATATTAACATCACAAACCATTTTAAATTTGTGGCAAGAACTCGTATTATTGGCTTTTCCCCCAGATGGAAATTTAACTTTCCCACCAGAAACCCTAATTGCATTGTCACTAGATGACAAAATGATCGCCGCTAGGCGGCAGTAGGCATTTCCTTTCTGTACCGTGTGTTGTTGGTTTCGACGCGTGTTTGTTCCTATGGTCTTCCGTATGGAGGAACGTTCGTCTAGCGAATGTGAGAACAACTAAACTTAAATCAATACAAAGGCGCTTTTGCTTAGGCTTTTTTTAGCGAATTTGGCCAGCCAGCTGATGGCATATCGTCAATGGCGCTTTTCCAAAAAGTCTTCCAGCGGTTTAGAAGGTGCTTTTTGAAAATGTTTCGCCTGTACGCAGCATCCGTTAAATTATTAACATTAGTAAACAGATGTTTTTACAGAAATCTGGGCTTAAATCAAGAAATTGTGAGATGACTTTCCAAAAGTACTTCGCCAATATTTCAATTTTAAAAGATTGTCAAAATATTTTGTAATAAATGTGCGTAGACTAGTGCCTGCTCCAAATATGCCACTAATATTTATAATTTATCTACACTTGTCTATAGTATACAAGAATGTCACCAGTCCTAAAGCTGTCGGAATTTATCCTTCCTATTTTTTCTGTCTTACCTAAAATGTAATTTCTTATTTAGCTGTCTCTAACTACCCCAAGCCTAAAGAGGTATTAGGAGAATCCAACTTCTCATAGTATACAGTATATGCTGGAGCAGGGACTATCCCGAAGTACACCCATAATTTCAATAATGTCAAAGTGTATAAATCCGGGTGAGATGTGGGGTAATGGATCGCGAAAATATAGTCAGCCAAAGGAGGTGGCGCCGACAAACATATTTGAGAAACACTAATTGTCTCCCCGGAAAATTGTAATTTAATTTGATGAATTACCAGAATCGCATCAGTGCATGCGGACAAAAATATTTGTCCGAAAACTAGCCAAAATATCATCAGTTTTTCTGTTAACAATCTTTTACCAAGTTTTCAATCAGTTCTTTACAAACTTTAAACTACGAGCGTATAATAAACGATATTATTGACTGATATAAATGCAATAAACAATAATGAGGCCATCCTGTAAATTTGTTTCCGGTAAAAATTGTTGTCAAGAGATTAATGTAGTTTCTCATAACAACAGAAGCTTATTGGCAAGCTTCGTCCATTGACCGGAGGCATATTTCTTTAATCCTCAAGCATAAATTAATCATGAATTAAGAGACTTTTAATTTAATTATAAAACCAAAAGATTAAGCTACAGCTGACTTGTGTTTCCGGAGTATAAAATTTACGTATACGAGTTTACAATGTAGCCAAAAGAGTTAAGTGGCACAATCCCGAACTAAAAGCGCTTCACAATAAAAATATCCGTATAAGCTTCAATTTGGAGTAATTCAACCTTAATTAACATTTTTCCAATATTGTTAATTAAGTCTTCACACTAAAAATATTTGTTTTCAAGGCGATCGATGGACTTAGTGGATGCGTGGGCTACAGAGGGATTTGGAATTTCTGTATGGCTCAAAAACCAAAAAGTGCTTCAACATGTCCCAAGACTACACTCTCCAAAACGCCTTCCGAGATACTGAAGCTGCAAAAGTTGTAGGCATTTTTCTCAATATTTCACACCTTTCATTAATTAAAATATGGACATTTCATATATTGTGTCACCTTTTTAGAATGACTGTCAGCATAAAATACCATGAATAAGCAATTCAATTCAAAAGTTAAATTTAAAAAACGACTTTACTGCGAATGACAGAATTGTCTGATTTCTGGGAACTCCATTTCGTTTCACTGCCCTTCGTCATGATGAATAGTTCAAGAACTACAACGAAATAAGCACAAGTTTGGTAAATACAAAGTTATTTCCATTGGATGACTGCCACATTACAGAAATTCTTAATAGACTGAAGTATTCAGTTATAAAAAAACTAATTCGTTCCACTCTCTCAGCCTCACAAAGACAATATCACTTAAGTGACATTTTAATTAACTTTGCCAAGTTGACACAGTTACTATTATCTGATTTAGGATTCAGTTTATCAAACTGAGTGTCTGGTAATATTGCAACGACGACTTTTTCCAGATTTCTACATTCAAAGGGACCAAGAGGAAGTCATTGGAGAGGCAGTGTTGTCAATCAAACTAAGCAGAAGAATTCATGGAAACTAAATCCATTTCTAAACTATGAAAGGATGGTCATAACTTTTGGAAATTTCTGGAATTTTTGCAACTTGCATTTCTTACTGTCCCATGTTAACATAATCATTTGTATTCGAGTCTGACAAGACAATCCCATCGTTTTGCTATCTTGATGCACATTGATGTAGTTAGCCCTGCATAAAAAACGCATGATTTAGTGCATATCGTCATCGCGACGACAGCGAGCGACCTATACAACCTTATGTAAGTAAAATGATTGAGCAATGCTCTCCAAAAGATCTAGTTTTTTTAACCAAGTTTATAGCGCATAAAAACAATTGATCAAGTTCTGCGGCTTTGAACCCAACTGAAGGTTGCTTACTTGATGTTGACAAATGCTGCTTGTGGTCAACAAAAGCGACGTAAAGCAGTGCCATCACTACAATTTTTCACTTTCTTCGCTTTAGCCGCAGATGTACATGTATATACGTTACCAAGTAAAATTTGCTTAAAATACACGTACAATAGCCTAATAATGCAAGGAAGTTCGTAGTTTTGACAAACATTAGTACAGGACCAGGGCAGTAACTGCTGCTTCCATTTTGAGCAGCAATTTCTGTATGGCACTTCATATTACAATGGGTGTTTATAACGGTAGGTTACAACTTTAAAAATTCATAACAAGACTTCTAATTGAAATACAGAAACACTCTTTGGTTCATGTGATACACCAATTCATAAAGTTTTTTTGGGGTTTAGTGCACTTCGACATTTTCGCCCCTGGTGGCAGGTATGGCATTTGTTCGGAATTTCAACCCTCTCTATTAATCTAGTCAGCATTAGTGCAATGGTATTGGTAAATCTGGTCTTGTACACTTTGTCCATGACTTAGGATTGGGAGAGGTGGCCAATGGCCTGGACGTTTTTTTTTGAGTGGGGGTATCCATGATTTAATGACCAAAATAAACAATGCCATTGCTCCTGTTGACAGGAAAATGCTATCTAGTTCAAGAGAGACGGTTGAAATTCCGATTAAATGGCATACCTGCGATCAGAGATGCATATGTCGAAGTGGACTAAACCCCAAAAAATAAATATGAGTTGGTGTATTACATGAAACAAAGAGTGTTTCTGTATTTCAATTAGAAGTCCTGTTATGAATTTTTAAAGTTGTAACCTACCTTTTCTATTGTGTTTTAAAATATTAAGCATTTTCCAATGCCACAAATCAACCCTCTAAATCATTTCTATAAAAGGTTATGCTCGTGCAACAGTTTCCTTTTCCATCAATTTTTAAACACCGTCTCACGCAAGACATGCGTCTAGGATGAGAACTTAACTGAATCTGTATCGTATCAGAGTAATCCACTGCCTGTCAAATGATTAAGTATTAAGTAGTATCATGCAATTCTGAGTTACCTTGACGTACTCTTGTAATACAATTCTAGGGAACCGGTGGCTTAAGTCATAAAGGTATTTTTGAATTAAGAATACGGAAGTGCCAGAGCAGATTTCGGACATTTTTCAATAAGGCATATGTTGCAATTTAGTTTCGGATGAAGTATTTTGGAACATGTATTTTCTTTGATTTTTAGAAATATTACTTTTGAGGAGAACGACGCGGGCGAATTTTCTATTTCTGTTCTTGGTAAACGCAGGTTGCAAGACGCAAGTTATGGGTTTTTAATAAATTTTCGTTTAATATTAACAATTCAATCGAAAAGGGTGGGCCATGGGGGAATGTTTACATTAACTAGTGCATACAGTATGCCTAGCGAATATTTTGATGAATTTCCTTCATGCAGTAAATGCCTTCTAGAAATGTTACACGATGGCGTTTAAAAACGTACATACATTACCAGTATAAATTGGCAGTGTTAAATTTAAACGGTACAAGAAGAAAGCGTGTTATCTTCACAATTATGGAATATTATGCGCTAGCCTTCTACAACATCCAGCAAAAAATTACTTTCTTCAGCAGTCAATAATGTTCATCCTTTTTCACTGAATCGCGGTATATCTACAGGGAGGTACATGTTCATATTCAGAGGCTCTACAAGTACTGTCGAAGTTCAAGGTGGACATGAACGTTTGTTCTGTTTTCCATGCATAACAATATACAGGTAGTGCGAATAGAAGAACTAAAGTTTTATTTCATATACAGTATTTCATTCAAATGTTCTGTTTACCTTTTTGCAAAATTAGTTCCTCTCTTTAAATTAAATTCATGAAATAAAATACTTTAGTTTTTCTACTTATTGAGTCATTGTAATCAATTATTTTTAATTAATTTTGTAATGGGGAAGGGCCTTATGATCACCTGGTGCACTTCGTCTAAATTAATTATTGATGTCAGGGTTAATCAAGAAATTTCGCCTACGGCAATCCACTAAATATTTATATCACAAAAATGATGAACTGTTTAAATTTTCAGAAAGTTTAACAGAATTGTCTTTTATCGCAAGCCTTTAATTTAAATGCTCGTATCAATAAATATGCCCTAAACTGGATATATCAGGGTTCCCACAGCTTTAGTAACATTATAAAATCCCCTGACTGTCCCAGGTTTTCCAGGCTATACACTTTATTTTCCCCTGACCTTTACTTTTCCCATCTACCATTATTAATTAAAAAGAACCTGCATTTTACAACACCTGCTCGTGCAACATCAAAGTATTAATACACTTTTTAATTTCGATGTATACTTAGGAATTATTTTAATTTTGCAAATTTCGATATTTTCAATATGAAGTCCAATAGAAGGAAGCAATATGCCACACTGGGGTTCTTTCATTATGAAATGGGAAACAGCCTAAAAGCAACGGTACACGCTATAATCGATATAAGAAATACCTTCTGGGTTGAAACTATAATTAAAAGTTAGGAAATTCCCTGGCGTTTTGAACATTTTTCCAAATTCCCTTGACTTTCCCAGATTTTCCAGGATTCTCAGGTGCATTGGTAACTCTGATATGTGCCAGAATTCAGAAACGTGTTCTGGTCCCAATTCGTTGCAATTTCCTGCTGATTTGGATGTCAAACTTAATGTTCGATATTCGCTTGACCGATTCCGAAACAGCAAACGTCATTCTCATCGAATGCATTTGACGTAAAAATTGCAGTCCAATCCACCCCCACATGCGCACGTGCACAATCGCCAACTGTTGCGAGTGGCGAGGCATTGGCTAACGTTGCGGTGGGTAGGTGACGTCACAGTTTGTCTTCGATCCGTTCTGCGCTGAAGTACGATTAAAAGCGGGCAGCGATTGCTATTCGTTCAGTTCTGAAAGGAAAAAGGTGATCCGAAACTGGATCCAGAACAAGCCCACATGTTCGTCTGAGCTTATCAAAGTTGGAGGTTCCCCTCTGCCACTCTATCCGTAGGTCCTTCAAAACCTTGCATCATAGAGATTTGCAATCCTCAAGCTTCTCAGTCGTCAGTGGCTAACATTGCACCAGATCCTCTCCAGAAAACTAATATTTTGTTTCGATCGCAAAAAATCCATCTAAAGAATCAAGATCACTTTTGCCCCAGCAATTTACACAGGTAAGTCGAGTTCAACTCCATTTTTGCTTTATAAACATGCGCATTCGTTTCAAATGCCTCGTTGGTTGAACACACCGCGATAAATTTTCAAATATTAAGTTAATACATGGAAAACGTTTTGGAAAGCAAAAAGAAGCATTATTTAATAAGCGTGATTTTCGTTGATTTCACAATACAATAATCGAGGAGAATGTCTTAACGTTAATTATATTGTCATTATGCTAATTGTCATTCTTAAAACAATCGTGCAACGTCTTTGATGGTATCGATGTAAGTTATTAAAGGACCGTCGCGTGCAGAAAGAAGAATGAAATAAATGAAACTACAAGTACTGCATATATTGTAAATCATTAGTTGAGCACTGAGAAAACGTAATAAACAAAGCCCTTGTAAAATGTTCAGTAAAAACTGAATTCAACTTCAGTTATCTGGTCCAATAGTCTAAACAAGAAAATAATGAAAACAAAACTTTAATAATTAATTGTAAAATAAATACGCAATAAAATATTTCATTAACAACCCGCAATTAATATTAACTTTGTTTAAATGTTGGTGCTACAGGATGTGGAAATCAATAAAAAGTTCATAAACCAGCTCAGGCAATTTAAAATCAAATTATCGAAAGATTCAATTGCATATGTGGATCAAAATGAAACCATCTAAAGATTATTTCACAGGTCTATCGAATTATCACGCAAGATCAGAATTCAAACGAATGTTATTAAATATCACTAGAGCGATCAACATATTTTATTGATAATTGACATGGATGTATTGAAGATGAACTCTGCCATTTTGAAGTAGACAAAATGCTAGCAACAGGTCTTGCAGTCATGCATGCATAATTCATAACCTATAATATATGCGCTCATATACACGACAATGTCGAAGGTTCAAACAATCTACATTGAATAATTTAGTCAAAATGTGATAACAAACAAGAATATGATTGAAAAAAACATGAGCTTAAGAACGAGTTACAGTATGAGAAAAAGCTAAAATGAATGCAATCAAAGTAATATACATTATTTAGAACAATGCTTTCACTAACTTTTTCTCGTATTCCCATAAACTGATTTGAAAGTATATCCCTTGTAAACAAAATCTTCCGTTGAGGTTTTATCATACGGGTACAGTATTTTGTGAACACCCCTTACAAAATTGAATCATCTTTTTCAAGCGCCGCCCGTCGCATTTGGATAAAAATGTGGTGAGATATTACTAATAATGGTGGCGGTCAGCATATTGATAGGTGTTGCATTATTTAGAAGTAAACAAGAGAAGAGATAAAAGAAACTTCTAAGGAAAGCTATACATTAGGAATTATGAGAAACGTTTTCATGGGAATACAAATCCTACATGTATGGGATTCTAGGAAAACCTACTATAGTTATATTTCGTAAAAAAATGAACGCATTCAACATAAAAGGAAACTGGACGGAGTATAAGAGTACCGCTTTTCAAATCAAATGGTGCAAATTGAATGTTTTCTGGAAACTGGATCCGCGTGCATTTCCCTAAATCCAAACAGAAAAATGCATAAAAGTGAAAATTTTATCTGAATTGAAACGAATATGTTATTCCAGTAGAAAAAGAACTTTTCATTGTCACATGCGGCTTTCATACAATCTAAGCTTTTTGAAAACATTTTGATTCTTCATTTCTTTATCAATATTGGCTTGTTAAGATACATGAACGTACGTAGCATTTCCACAATTACTGCTTCAAAAATGACACAGCACATGCAGTTGTTTTGAGATTTGCGCACGCATATCACAAATTTATATCAATATTTTTCATGTATATTCAATTTGAATGATTCTGACAATACAGTGAACAAACGTTAAATCATGATCTGCATGCATACAACACCAACCATTAACTGTACCTTGTTTGTTGAAAAAATGAAAAGATCCACAAAATCATTTTAGTGTACAAGGCGATCGGTTAGAAAATTAACGAACGAATGTAAATCTCTATGTAATTTATATTTTGTATTATTATATTATATAGATTTGATGAATAAAATAAAAATGATTTTGGTAAAAATCGAAAAAAGGACGAAATTAAAATTATTTTTCCTTGTGCAATATCATGATTGATTCTAAAAAAGAAAAGCATCCCGGATATTTATGTTGACAATCTGCATTACTGAGACGAAGATAACATTATTACTTATCTTTTACTATGCCGAAAGAAATCCTATATAAAGACCACACATTCATGATCTCAATGAGGTATGACAGTTGGCTTGATACTAAAATCGAAAAAAGCTCCATTTCTTTGTTTTTTAATTTGTTTCTACGGTTTCTCTAACTGCACATATCCGTATAGTATTGAGATACCATTTCATGGCCTTCTCTTTTATCTTTTCTTCTCTTAAAAATCCTTCGAATGTGATTGTTATTTTTCCATTTCTACCCGATTTTTGGGTGAACATTCTTGAAGCAACTTTAAAGTAAAATCGGAGTCAACGGAAACAACAACATAGAATAGAAATGGTAGCCTTACAATCAGCCATGCAGCAATCAATTAATCGGTAATGGATAGGAGAAAAAACCCTTATTTCCGAAAGAGGATTGTCATCACTACATTGTATCATACTGTACATGTAAGCTTATATGCAATTCCATTTTCAGTTATTGAAAGCAATAGTGTTCGATTCATAGCAACCTGTTGAATGACTATAGGAAGTTTCAGAAAATAAAGTTTAGATCAATTTAAATGCATTAGTGTTTAAGACGTCAGTTTACTGCATATGACAAAAATATTGATTTACAATGTATTTAATTTGTATAAAATATATTTTCCAAAGATTTCCTTAGCATATCCGCTTAAGTTTCAGGAGGATCCAATAATATCAATTAGACGAACGTCAGATTTATGGCAAACGGACATTATAGCAGTATGCATATCATGTACAGAATGTATAACGTACAAGCACTGTTCTTAATGTTCATAACATTCATGTTTATGCATAGTGTACATTATGCATGTATGTCTACACTGTACCTTAAGTAGGTTTCAATATACGCAGTCTACATTATAGGCAAAATTATCACCTGGTATCACAGAGCATGGCTGTTGATGCTTACAGTGTAAAGCACATCAAGCGTTTGGAAATTGACAGCGTATAAATGACCTAAAATATTACAATTTGATGAAAGAAATTCAGAATGTGAACCGCAGCATGAAGTAACGGCATTCTTACGAACATTCTTGCGTATCTCTCTAAAATTCTTATATGGATAGAAAATTTCGACAAGAGATTCATGGTGTATATACGATCTAGTTTTGTCGTTAAACATTCCCTTGGATTCATCGTCAATAATAACGATTCGTCAGTTTATCTGCACTATAAAAGTGAAAATCACATTTCTTTTCTTACTTATAAAGCCAATACCAGGGATCGTTCAGAATTTCCGTCCATGATCGTTCGTTTAAAGCAATGTAGAAAAAGGTGTACGATTAAATTGACACCCATATCTTTGAACCAGTCTGCTCAGCCAAAAATAATTTTTAAAGTTGTTTATTCTGCAAAAAAGGCACTACCTGAGTATTTCCGTAGACCGTTCCTCGCAGTATACATGTACATGTGGATTGGATTTACGTAATCTATGCTAATTTAAATGTAGTGTATCAGCAACTTAGTTGCCGAAAAATGTACCATTTGCATCAATGAATATTCTCTCTACTGGCATACACATTTGCATATATTAATTAGATATACATGTAGTGTGTCCTATGGGTACAACAACAGCAAATTGCTCGTCTGTCATCTACCGACTAATCCTAATAAACAAATTTTCCTCGAAAGTGGTCATTCGAAAACCTTTCGCAAATATCGACTCTGAAATTTGAAAATACCATTTTGGAATTCAAATCCAATGCCTCATGTAGTGGTATATCGGTTTCATAAATCAAGTTAGAACTGCACGTATACATGTACATGCCCCATATACAAGGCAATTTTACGTAAATTTTACGCGTGAGAAGTTATTCAATTACTTTATGCAAATTTCTTCCACATAATAAACGGCGTCACAGGTAATATTTCAAAGTTTTAGGGATTTGCATTGGACAACACACGTTGTCAATAATGCAAAAGGTCTAAGGAAGTGCAGCGTTTATATATGTATGCTAAACAATTATTGAATATGCCAATGCCAAGTGCGACGAGAGAGTGAACTAGCTGGGAATTATCATAAATGTACGATCGTATGCATTAAATACTAAATAAATCTCAGAACCGGAAATGGACCACTGTCTATTTTCGCAGTAGTATGTTTCCTGTCTTTAATGATATCTACAATAAATTCGTCTTGTAAGGCAAATAAAAATTATAACCGGAAATTATTGTCACCTTCATTTATTCGCAACTACCAATTCAAACAGTTAAAATGTCTGTCCATAACTACAGAAAAATTATAAATAATGCCAATGAGAAAGCAAAATGGCAAAGGTCACGTCTAGTATATACAGTATATACATGTAAATGCAGAATTGCTGACCATTTGAAAGTCAAAGGAAGTTCAAATCACTTGAGGTTTCATCAGTAATATAAACAAATTGCTTATAAATGCATAAGCACCGTTTCGAAATCATACGTCTACAGATGGACGATGAAACTCTCCATCAAATCCTCAGAGAGAATTTATAGTGATACAAATTCAGTAACAGTATTGTAACTTTATACAGCGTATATACTTATGTTTTACTTATGCTCGGCTTATATACGCTTGTTGAGCTCTGATACAGTACATGCATTTTTTCTCAATGTTGAAAATGGATGAAAAAGGTTAGATGTTTCAGACCTGTGGCCACTACAAAAACCGAACCCCAAATGATCAAATAAGCATATACATGTACAAGGATCTCGAAACGTTATATCAATACCGGAAGGATGAAAACTGCAAAATTGTCAATAATGACATAAAAACTTGCATAACATACCTGTAATACAGTCAAATAAAAAGTGCAGCAAATACTGTATGATAACTATTGAGGAATCTTGCTTATATAATCTAAATTCTGAATCCGTTTTATACATTCATGAAAAAGTTTAAAGGATTTTTCAGGAGTCATATGAGGTATAAGCATATCTACCGGTATATGGCAACTAGGACATAAAATCCGCATTGTACGCTTTCTTTATCAGGGATTCCTTGGCTATTCAAAACATTTAGTCAAGGAAGGCCAAATAGATTAACCAAATATTAATCAAAGTAGATAACGAGACACCTTAGTTGAGCTAAAGCTTCAAAATGTTTCAAAATGTTTATACAACAATGAAATGCAGACTTTTTGCAAATTTATTTCCAATCAAAGAAAACGTTTGTTTAGAGCGAATCCTCTTTCTCCACATTCAACCTAGACATTTAAAGAAGTTTAACAATCTCCATGAGTCCTTAGATGTAATTCTCGACAAACTACTCTATGTTACAATGACACATCAATTATAAAGTAGTATTAATTGAGAGTTGAGCATCTTTCAGGGTATAAAACAGTGTAATTTACATACATGTACACAACACGGATTTTGCCGTTAGTCAGGTTTCCCACAACATTTGTAACAAAATCCCCTAACTTTCCCAGGTTTCCCAGGTCAGAAAATTTATTTTCTCCTGACTTTTAAAGTTTTGCCATCGGACAATATAAGGTAAAAAGAGCCTGCATTTAACTAGGACGATAATTACTGAATTTGTATTATAAAGGAATATTCACACAACATCAACGTATTAATGCACTTTTTCTAATTTGAATTTCTAATTAGTAGTTCTCAGATGCTCGTAATTTAGTTTAATTTGGCAAATTTCGATATTGTTAAACAGTGTAAAACCATGGTACACACTATAATCGATATATTAAATACATCCTGGATTGAAATCATAATTAAAAGTTAGGAAATCTCTTGACTTCTTCAATTTCTTTTTAAATTCCCTTACTTTCCTAGGTTTCCCAGTCATTTACAACTCACCTGACTTTTCCAGGTTTCCCAGGTTCCATGGGAACCTTGCATTAGTTGGGTCATTTGCATCAATTTTTGTCTTTTGGCTGTCTTCGGTATTCAGGTGTTTTGAAAATGTATAAATAGATATTTTTCATGAAGAGTTAAGCTTTGCGTATAAATGAGATTTGCCTGCATTCACGTATCTAATGAAAATTAACTTCAAAGCTCATATATTCGGGTGTACAAATTTTCACGAGTATTAACTGGATGCGAAACACATACCGGAATTAACGAAACACTTGGCAATTAACAACAAGAAATCTGTAATTTGGGAGTAGTAGGCGACACTGTCTGCATAGACAAGGCTTTACCAGAGAGCGAAGGGTTGTCAGTCATCGGATAACTTAATACCACACTTGCTGGTCAAGCGCTCACGGTCTGCATGTATTTTCCAGTCCATATAACAGAACCATTCTAGGCAAAGTGTTACGTTTGGGGCATGTCGCCTTAAAAGGGTTAATTGAACAGAAGCCATTAATCCAGCTCAAGTAATGGGGGATGCCTTTTATACAAATTTAATTACACGCAATAATCTTGGATCGATAACATTCAGAGCCGACTCCACAGATTGCTACTTTAGATAATGAATCTGAATGCAAATGAAGATGAAAGCCCACGCCGGGGCGGAACAAACTGTTGAAAGTTCGAAAGTTTAGTGAAATTCCCTTCAACGCTCAACTGTTGAAATCCCGACAAGCAGGAGGCTTTATGTCAGACATGACTTAGCACCAGGGTAGAAACGTGAAGATCTCTTAATTACAAAGATTCTAATGAGATCTAATTATTTGCGAAAGGTTAGGTAATTGCCGGTGAACTTGTATACGTATAGAAATGCAATACGAAGTTAAACGCATCCAAAAACAGACAACTTTTTAGCTTTATTTTTCAAACGTGGCTCGATAAATGGGTAATTAATGGAAACTAAGTTAAAAGTTTATCAGAAGCAATCCTTAATGTGCATACCAACACAAGTTAAGCTTATTCTCAGTTGCACTGTAATGCATATTATTATAAGTGTATTTGGATTATTCGAGAGTACATATAGATTGTATCTGGCTTAATTTTAAATTCAAAGTTGGTTAAATATACACAGAATTTCAGGATGGTAGTATGTTTAGAAAAGTCAATAAATTTCTGTTTATACATAGTATCTCGTAAATCTGTGTAGATGAAAATAAGGAAGAAATATATTTTCCCATATAAACTAGTGTCTGCAGGCAAATGATTGTATATAAGCTTAATCGAATCGAAGCGGTCATCATGTCTTACAGACATCGCCAAAACTTTTACAAAAATGTTCTGCCAGTTTTTCATTTAATTCAAATACTCGAATGAAAAGTCTGGAAAAGTATGGATATAATTTGGGTATTTTGGAAAAAAAAAAGAATCGGTTTGGTTTCTTTGGTTTTACGCGTACCTGGTAAGGAGGCTAATGGGTAGAATACGGCCTCCCAGCAAATTAAATTAAGCATAAAATAGCAAACAATGAATGAGATTAATTCATGTATTTCAGTAATATATTAGACGCAATTAATGCTCCGTTTATTATTTTCTACTAGAAGCATTAATGCAACTTGTCAGCAATAAAGCGAAAACATCCCAATTTCGATTACTCAGTGAACGTGATTAGTAGGCAACAAGACGGTAGTAACATAGCACCGTTTTAAGTGCATTAAAACATAAATAAACACTAAATTTTAGAAGAAAATAAGTACCAGCTTGCCACGTTTATAGCATTTTAATTATGCCCATGTAGACGATATATGCAATAAATTCATGTTGATGTAAAATGATTTCAAAGACTAGCCACGTAAAATGTAAATAATATCGTATTGCAAATGTTTACGAATAAAACATTTCATTGTATTGTTGCCGCAGTGAATCCTTAAACATTATTCTTAAGCTAATATTTTAATATCCCCTTGTGGAGCGGAAAGAATTTGAATGCAGTGTTTGTATTAGGTCGCCCAATACATGTTTGTATGTACAAGCATTTGCCAAAACTGTATAGTTTCGTTAATTTATTAAAACAAATTCTTGCCCTCGTAGTATCAATAAGATTGCTTCCTTCGTGATTGTTTTTTTTTCTTGACGTTCTAGATGAGAGTTTTAGATTGATTTATCTGAACATTGAAATATAAATGAATCATACGTTTCGTCGAAATACAAAGCAAGGAAGAATTGCAAAAGCTTAGGGCTAAAATCGATATGATGTGTACAGTATACAGTATATCAAATCGTCTGTAGCCTGCGCATATGGATTTCACCTTTTTTAGCTACAACCGCAAAAAGTTTGCAAAAGGTTTCAGGACTTGATACAATTAATCATTTGTGTAAGCATCTCATTCATCCTGTTTATTGTACACCAGAATTTCCCAATATAGTGCGGATCACATAGTCTGAGAAAAAATTATCTTGCTGCTTCGAAGTATACATAGTAAAACTTCAGCAGATATCATATTACATGTAGTTATGGCAAAATAACATATATGAAATATGCCTGGAGGCACTCAATAAAGCAAGCCTACGCGAGTCTTTATGTTCTCAAAACATGATAATTTGATGCATATTGTCGATGAGTAACAGTTTGAAAAAAATAATCGACAGCCATACAATGACTATTTGTAGTTGAAATACAAAGAAGTTTGCTTTCAAATTGAACATACTATAGTCTATTAAGAAATTTGCACAACTTTTATCAAATCTTCATATTCGTATATCTATACAGTATGCTACAGTAGAAAACCATCTGTGTAATGCCTACGCCAAATTGTCCACCTAATATTTTTGCATGTATTTCAACTACATGTATAATGTACTTGTCTAGTCTGGGGATTACTGATTTAGCTGCCCCAACGCCAGGCAATCAATGCCAGATTACGAGCTGTTAAGAGAAACTCACTTTATCATAGTTTGTAATGTTGTAGTGACTATACCAAAATACACACGTACAGTACATGTATTTTTCAGTGTTTAAATTTGATGGTTTACAAACCCGCCTAAATCTTTACCGAAGTCGTGTTTTACGATCTCTTGCCTATGCGTGCAGGTATGCAGTGTGTTTAGAATTTCTGCTGACTACAAATAACAACCCTGCTAAAACGAATGAAAAAAATTTACTACCCAAAGAGAACATGATTCAGAAATGTTTGCTGGAAGTGCTTATCTGAATACTGTTCACGTATAGTCAATATTAATCTATTTAGGAATCAAATACATGGCTGTTATAAATGTTATAAATGTTTCGGAATAAAAGAACAGGCGCCAACTCCAAAGAGTGAATAGACTATGGAGTTTTTCGACGACACGAGCTAGGCGGTTTCTCAAATAAAATGCACCATTACTCGCAATTCTCTTCAACTCTGATATTTCCTTAGTACTGAACAAACGATGGCACATAGCACAGTCTACTGTTTGGATTTTGTCAGCTGGTGACACTAATGATGTTCGCCCATAACAACAAATACTGCGTACTAATTCTGTTTTTTTTTTTTCAATTTCTCCATCAGGAAGGCGATCATCTCTCCAAGCAGCCGGCCATGAACAGCTTGACGCCACCCCTGATTTTCGCTAGTCTTTTGTGTTTAATGTCCATGGTGTGGCCGCCTGCCCTAACGGCAACATCGTCAGATAGTGACGGGCCCAATGTCCCAGGTGGTCAAATCGTCTACGTGCCACCGAGAGCTTATTTGCTATGTTGGCGAGGAAGTTGTGACCCCAAAATCTGGGCCGAAATGGCCAAAAGGACACCCTATTATAACTTCGGACTTGGCAAACGTTCCACTGGCGACCAGCTGTACCCTGACGACGATAGTGAAGATTACGACAGCGCACCAGACAGTTATGAAGACGATGATGACGGTCCATTGGCTTTGGAGAAGAAATCGAAATACGATTTCGGAATAGGCAAAAGAGAGGACGAAGGTCAAAGGTTCAACTTTGGACTTGGGAAGCGAGGAGATGGCCACCGCTTCGGGTTTGGCTTGGGCAAAAGGGACCCAAAACCGTTTAATTTTGGGCTTGGCAAACGTGAAAGTCGTCGTTTTGGTTTTGGGTTGGGAAAACGTGAAGTCGATTCCAGCCTGCAAGAAGAGGCAGGTCTTGAAGACGAAGACGGTCCCATCGGTTATGACGACATGAATGAAGATGCCGTGGACAAACGCTCGCCCATGTACGGCTTTGGACTTGGGAAACGAGAAAAGATGTCCTACAATTTTGGGTTAGGAAAACGAGACAAAATGTACGGTTTCGGGTTGGGCAAACGCAACAAGATGTACGGCTTTGGGCTGGGCAAGCGAGGCAAGCAATACGGCTTCGGACTGGGAAAACGGATTAGCGAAACAGAGCCCATGGCCTACGTGCCCTATGACCTCAAGCGAGCCGGCCCCTACTCCTTCGGATTGGGCAAACGTGGTGGGCCGACGGCGACGTACTTGCAGAGGTTGCGGGCCAGTGGGGCCAACAACGATGAGAACGACAAGAGAAGCAAATTTGCGTTTGGTTTGGGCAAACGCAGCCTCGAAAGCCCGTCCAACGAGGGCAAAGAAGGGACCAAAACGACAGCAGCGCCACAATATGGTGAGTAAAGTTAAACAGTAAAGAAATCCCATATGTTGTTCCCACCCCCAATCTAATCTAAACCCCAACTGCAGCCCATTGCCGATGGGCAGTGGTGGGCGAATGTGCGAGGGAGTGTATGTTGCAACTGCATTGCGAGTGTTTTCTTCTATTGTTGAAGATATCTTTGCCGAACCGGGCTTGCCAGAAGTTGCAGAAAATGCATTGCTTTGCGGTTGCCTTCCAAGAACAAATAAACTCACGAGTCAAGAGCTCATATCAATGTATCATCGACGTTGGCATACAGTACATGTGGAATAGCTTTGCTCGTGAGAATGAATTGTTTTATGCCAACGAACACTAGTAAATTAAATTAAAGAAATCCACGCTAGTGTAATCAGGGTACTGACGTTTTCACTCGGGCAATCTCGAAATCAGCTCCCTCCGACTGAAGATGATTGGAATAATCATTAGATGGTATTATAGTAAGGTTCAGGTTAAGAGTGCTAAATTTCACTCTGCTCTCTATCTGTAGTTGACGTTTTGAACCTGATCACTTGTTAGGTTTTGTATATAATGCAGGAATGTAAGCTTATTAATACGCCTACTTTTGCAGCTGTGCTAGCACAAGCGCAGATTTGCATGTGCCTAAATTGGAATTCTTACACGTGCGATTTTGATTTTTGCGCCTACAATTGTGCATTTTATAGCAATGTATTTTCTATGTATTTTATAGATAAGTTTTTTTTTAAATAGTGGTGAATTTATAACTTAAAACAATAGTTACAGTTAATAAGACTATTTCATAATATGAAGAATCCTAGCTAATTTTTTAAAAGTGCTATATTTTTATGCAGCAGTAGACAAGGATTAAATCAGCTCCGAAATACCGATAGGGGGCAGAGTGAAATTCAGCACTCTTAACCTGATACAGTACGTTCTATAGTGTAGCCATAGATAAAGTAAGGTGTATCTGTGCAGAATAACTTTCATGATCGGTTTTCGAATATGCGAACACACGAAAAGGAATTACGACTCTTAAACCTGACTAGATTTTTTGCTGAAAATCCGCAATATGTCCACACTTGCGCTCGTAAACACAATCACGAATGATGGTTCGTCACCGACTATCCGCATCAACCGCATGGAAAAATCGAATACATTTATATCATACAGACGAGAGTACAATGTACAGTATAATGTGTGTACATAGCATATTTTATTTACGCTCATTCGATGCATGGTTGGAAACGCATTTGTTTGAAAATTGTTTAAACATATTTTAGCAGGAGGTTGGTATACTACTCTACATACTATGGCTCGCAGTTATGCAGTATATCGTATTATACGCTACATTTACTACTGACACTATCGGTATATGTATGTATTTTGCACTGACAAGAAATGCATTGCGTAATATATGACACCCTACTAATATTTTATTTAGTTGCGAGCGTGCAAGCAGCATCGCTGTTGTGAGGCCTACTTGATGTTGACATGAGGTAATTTATTTCACGACATGTCTGTGAAATGAGAAATATACAAGCGTACAGAGGTGTAAATATAGATTACATCAAATAGATCTCAATGATGTTTTTTAATGAAAATATACGTTTTTGGATATGCAGTTTCGCAAAATCACCAGCTGCTTAAAGATTATTTTTGCAGATTGTGCACATTTGCGACCATTCCATAATTTACATCATTTAGGCATATACAGTACATGTACATGTACATGTACGTGACAAGTAAGGATATAAGAGACGTCTAAAAAATGATTAATTGTTTTTGATCTGACAGATTTACAGGCTTACATAGCAGGCAATGCAAACGACTCAAATAGTATAATAATTACACAGTGGCGTAGCCATCTTTGGAGATTTGATATAGATACTCATCCAAAAACTTTACTTTTATTGTTTTCGATCATGCCTAATCTAGCTTCTTTAGACCAATAAAAAACTTCCTTCCTAGATATTAATTTCCTCCTTCGGCGACAGTTCTACTGACATAACAAGTAATGGACGTTGACAACAACATTTTACAGTGCCTTGTCAAAAATGCAAAACTAGGAGAAGCGAATGAACACCAGAATGTCCAACAAAGCTGACAAAGACAAAACGACATGTCCCCATGTAACCCATATCGCCAAGGGCAAGTATACGAGTATACCGAGAAAACAAGTGGAAAGAAATCCCAATCCCTATGACCAGTAACGTGGAAGTGAAAACCTACCAGGCAGGATACAGTATATGTATAGGACAACCAATTTCGAAAATCGAATTTTCACCTACGATAAGAATTGACAGGTTCTGGCTCGAAATTATGTGCAGTTTAAAAAGGAAAGATCAGGACCACCCACGGAAACTGAAAATGAACCCCATTTGTATTCCAAATCTATAAGCAATTTTGAAATAATTTGCGAAGGGATTTTCCTTCCGATTTTAGTCGACGTAGCATATATCGCAGGCGTTAAGTATGCCCTGACATTTGCAAACAGAAAATTAAATTGCATAATTTTATTAAGGCGACGTTAAGGTATTTGTGCCGGAAACCAATCAAACTGTCACGATGCAATCCCACTACACACTCCAATCACAACTGATTTCATATCTTACATGTAGATGGAAAAGTCCCTATCAGTGTCACGTTACGCAAATGCTAAGATATTCAGAGTTAAGCTTACCCTTACCAAAAATGGCAAAATTATACATAACTCTCTTCCTTCGTTCCCAAGCAGCCACAGGTGTTCGGATCATAACGCATGACATTTCCTTTTACAAATCCAGCAAAATGCGGACGATTTGTTTTATCGCTAGCATGTCGGGCTGTGAGGTATCTATCTATTGGAAAAATGACTTTCTCCAACATGGTATGATTTAGTTTTCTCCAGATATCGGATACGCGCAAATAGCCTTCCGGTGAAACGAATGGTGTGGAAAGCAGGCCAATCTGTTCCACCATTGAAGCCAACGTCTTCGAGCGTTGTATTTCTCGGTCCTGACGTTTTATCTACCATAAAATCTGTTGATCTAAGAACAGGACACTAGCGGTTTGTACGCGTGTACTTATCGTAGGTGGCCGAGCGATTTTACGAGCCATTTGTTCTGCTTTTACGGTTCGGATTATTCAGTTATCATAATGGTACAGTGGTTTCTTTTCAACATTTGAAGGGGCACACGCGTCACGTGGACTAGGTCAAAGAGGATTCCAATAAGCACCATTACATGAATATTCATGTACATGTACGTGATAAAAGTGTTGCTTCTTATGCTGCTTAAATGCTATTAAAATCATGGAGTTTGTTCAATTCTGGTTACTGTTCATAATTTCTTCGTCATTGACCCTGCAATGGCGATTGACCTACATGTAATACGCATCTTGGGAGGAAAAAAACCGTGATGGCTTAATGGATGGATCAATTTCATTATGTTTTCCTATCTATCCAAATACATGTGCCGTAGCTTTCTGATCACAACTTCATTCCCTGCTTTAGTACCTTTTCGACCGTTAGCCATGGTTTCCACAAATTTTACATTCCGAATTCATTAACAAACATGCACAATACCACGTGCAATTCACGTACATTTCCATCCATAGTTTTCTGATAAAATTAATGACGACAAACAATTTGAATTTCTGCACGTGGGCTTCTGTAATTATTAGTAATCAAAACAAATGTTTTATTCTATGACCATCAATAAAACATGTTTCAGCTAAATTGTGGGAAATTGCATACCATTATCGGCATTAACAATTACTGGTAAACATATTGATCAGTCAAAACTCGTTAATCAATTTGGCATTAACGTGCATAAATTGTGGATAACGCTTTTAAACATACAATCCTCATTAGGCATAGCCAAATAATTGTTTAATTTAAGATCGTAGAAAAATTTTCCGTTATTTTTAGCTGATAATACTTTAAATTATGTTTTGTAAATCCACTGCACTCTATAAAAGAATGGCCACTGGAAACATCTGATAATTCATATCAATCATAAGACTAATTCAACAGTTGAAATGGCCAGAAAATTTGACATGTACACTTATATACCGGTACATGCTAATTAATATTTAACATTTTTATCCTAATATTACGTATCAGCCCTTCATTGTAACCTTATTGAATTAGCTCCAATCTCAAAATACTTAAGTGTTAAATAGATAAAAACTATTAGTTGAATTTGGTTGATGTATGCAGATTTAAGCTCTCTTTTGTGATTTTTCTCGAGAGTAGCTAATAAGAAAGATAGGAGTACGAAAGAGGAAATTGTAAATGTGTAATTCATTAATTAACATTAAACACATTACTTAGTAAAAATCCTGTAAGTCTTGCCTCCAGGGTCTAATATTTTATATAAGCTGTACAATTACTTTCAGCTTCCAGTAATTACAGTCAGTAATTAACAACTGGATCCTCAGGGAATTTAACAGGAATCAATGCAAATTTGAACATCCTATTAAAATAGCTAAAGTAAATAACATTAATGAGCTTATAAGAGATGAGAGACTAAATGGATTAAAGTTTTTTCTTTTGCGTTTGAAGAGTATTTTCGCTTCTATCTCTTATAATAAAATGAAAATTATAATAAGAGCGAGAGTGGCATTAATAATTAACTTTGTATCTTAGCTGCTATACATCGGCATGACAATGTTTAGATTATAGAATGTGAGTTTTAGACTTTCGTAAACTTAAAATTAAACAGAAACTTGTGAGGGTTGACTTTAGTGACAATTGTATAGAATAAACTATTACTGTATTTCATGTATGGTGTGTTAAATTTCATCACCAATAGATACACTTTTTCGGTTTTCCGCTAAGGTTCAAGCATTATTTTAAAACTGTACCCATTTATTTAAAACAAATGGATACAGATGAAGATAATCAAAAAGTACCAACAAGAAATTTCTCGTTAAATTTACTTTCCATGTTTATTTTTATTTTTATGTGTTGCTTATTTAACGGCCTTATTAAATTGGGTGAACGGATTTACCCACCTATACTCGGCATTTCTTTGCTTAAAGTAAGCCACTGAGTTAATTTGAATTTCCAAAGTAGTTGAACCTGACAAGAAATATTTATTATAAGAATCAGTATTGAAATTTTAAAATCGCAAGTGTAGTGTGTGCAAATATTTTATCAAACAGCGTAAATGCATTTATAAATGCATCGTGCCCCCAGCGGATAGCAATCACTGCTTACATTGACGTTAAGCGTGGTTGCATATGATTTTGACTAACAATGGAACATTGTCAAGTGTCAGTCTGAATTTATGTTTTTTTGCACTAATAGGTAGATCTTAGTTCAAAGTGTTGTGTATCATGCACGAAAAATTGTGGAAATTAACTCAAGTGGAGGGAATACAGAAATGAATAACAGGGAACGAATGGTAACAAAAATTGAAAAAGGAAACGGAAAACTTAAGGAACGTTATGTGAAAGGAAATAATCAATGCTTTTCATAATACTACATGTAAATGATCCAAGTTGTGTACATATTTTACAATTTTTTATAATGTTTTCGACATTTGCACTGTCAATGTACATATATATTCTACATGCGCGTTCTCGAAAATCGTTGATTACAAAAAGTGTTTTGATCACCGATTTAACTTCTTTTTGGCTGTCTAAATTGAGCAGTTATTAATAAATAATATATGACAGGCATTCCTGTCTACAAAATGAGAGCAAAAAAACATTATTGGGGACACAAGCATTTTTGTCGTTACAATGCCGGCAGATGAGCTATGTAATAAAATCGGTTAAGGATGGGCCTGCTTTTATGGACTGTAATTTTTGTAATGATTTTCTGTCAAACATTTTGAGAGTTTCACATTAACCTAATTAGTTTCTTATGATAAATGTGTGGAGCCCACAGTTGTGGTATCTACTGAAAGACAATTCAGAATTAATTTCAAAGATTTTTAGGATTATGTATACAGAATATAACGACATAAGAATAAGAGCCATTAGCACTAATTCACCGCCGTTATTCTTATTCCGTATAAGTTGTAGGTAGTTACAATTTCTATAATAATAACAAATACCCCGTATTTCGCCCACAGCGTCCTTACAGGTTAAATGCGTAGAGCCACTTAATGTTTTAAAAAATATATATGAAATAAATATAAATAGAAACCCTAAAGCCATAAACCGTTGAACAATCAAATAAGACAATTTCGAAAGGCTAACTGAAGGATGAAATAATTATCTAGGAGAAATTCTGTTTATTGTCAAATTAGAACAATGCGTTTTAGCTAAAATTTAAAGAATATAGAGTAAAGCAACCTATTATTTGAAATGAAAGTAGGGAATTTGGAAAATGTCAACCGTATACCGTAGGCGTTAATGGTATTTTATGAAATAAAAACCTCATTTTATCGCCAGTTGCGGGGATATACACGTACATGCGAAAGTGGGAAATGGCACGATGGTGTGGTGTCATTCCAAGTCATGCACGCAGAGAATGCAATTCATTTAATTCATGACTAAAATTGTGACTACCGTTGGCCGTTGTGAGTGACACTTAAGGCATTTGCAATTATTTTATACGAAATTTTTCCGAGTGGGGAGAATGCCCATATCCAATAAACCATCTATCACATAACAACAATAAAGCCTTAAAAGTCACAACATACTATGGCGTGTAAAACTGGACAAATGAGAGGAATTTTTCATGCGGCCAATGAAAATTTGCAATTGCATAACAATCATCGTTAGTTGATTCGATCGCCCTAAAGTAGCTTTTTTTTTGCTCGAACATACTTTCCCATTATCGCGAACAACAAAGGCCTAGCACATGTAAATTTCCTAGATAGATGAAAAGTATGCTTGAAATATACAGTACATACTGTTTTAAACTGTTGACAAAGGTAATCTACAGGTAGGTAATCTGTAAAATGAAAAGAGAAAACCTAACAAAAATATCCCAAGGAATATATATATGTCTATTTTTAAAGCTACACAAATGGTTAGTTACTCAACTTTAAAATAGAACTTGAAAGATTACCTATAAAGTTAATTAACAACTGGTTGAATCTTAGAATATCTTCAGTAATCCCCCTATTAAGAATTGTAACGAAAATCAAGTAAGGATTGCGAATGGATTTAGTTTATGACCATAAACTTTGCAGAATCAAGATTGGCCAGCTGCATATGAAATGTCTGGTAAATAAATATACCACACTAAATTTAGCTTTAATCCACATGAGTGATGCAGTTAATAATATTTACTTCCGGATGAATTTTTCAAAGACGAAAATAGTTGGCAAATAACCATAATTTTGCTAATATCCAATCTGGTTTATTTTTGAGGCTAGCTTAATAAATTATTAAAGTACAAAAAAAGATAATCCTAAGCTCGACTGGTCCGCCCCCGGATAAAGGAATTAATAATAGTGGACTACTTATTAAAAATTGAAGAGTATCATAAGCCACGTAATTCATTGCAACAGTGGCAACATCTTCGAAACAATCATCGTTATTTTAATGATTTGAAAATGCAGTGACCATTGGTGGGTAATCTTGCGCAATACATAACGCCCAATTATTAGTACGATTTTCCCAATTTAAATTTGCGTGTAACTGATTTACTAAAAGTTTCTTAATTGTAATTACATGTCTATTTTCAAGTATAAGTAATGTAAGTGCCTGTAAGGTGCGCCTTTCTGTAAACATATCCATGACCTCCAGACATTGCATCGTTATCATTACTGTATAAAAAACGTGGCCTAATTGCAATTGCACGTTTTATTGATTTTAATTTATTCGTTGGTTGTGCAGACAATTTGTGATCCGGCCTAAATTAACAGAGACCGTGACAAGATTATTTGCCTTGTTACAGTATTTAAGCATTTAATATTTATCCATATTGTGTTGCAAGCTTTAAAGGGGAAAGCAAATGTCATCATAAATCATACAGCTCAACTGCAGAGTGAGTGTGTGCAAAACAGAACTATCAATTTTTGTAGATATTAATATTTTGTAATTAATGATTTGTTGCTGCTATGTACATGTACGTTTAATATATTTACACTAGCCAAGCATAAATAATAAATCGTACTGAAAGTAAATTTCTTTTGATGAATTATATGTATTTAACCGGGTCTAACGTTAATTTTAAGATCTTTCTGTAATACTGGAGCTTCATGTAAAACTTAATTAATTAGTCAAATTAATATTTTTTTCGTAATCTCAAGTAACGCACTAACACTAGCAATAGCACTAGCAATGTTATTCAAAATATCATTGCATAAACTTTTGAAAATATATTACGGTTTATCCTGTTAAAATGGACAGCAATTTTCCACGAGTCAATACATACATGCATGTGGTTACCTTAACAGATGATTCAGTTTAACGAACCAAAGCATAACCAACTTTTATAGCATCACTGCTACTCTACAATTCTGAAGAATCGCTTTTGTAAATGCTTCAAATGCAATTTAAATGCAAATTCACTGCTATTAACAATTGCCGTTACATTAACTTTATCCTCAAGGCACATATTTACTGATTCATGTGCTTGGGTCAAGTGCTGGTTTCATAATTGGTGCCTCGCTGCAGTTTGAAAGGCCATTTAAAAGCAAAGTGATTGGGCAGCCCATTATTGCTGTTCAGCAACTAATGGGAAGAAAAACAGCTGATGCAATGTTATTAACCAGAAGAAAGACTCGGCTAAGTGGTCAATTTGAAACACGTTAGACATCAAATAGCCACAACGCAAAAAAAGCCGGGCTCTTAAAAAACATCATCAAGTTTCTGAAACTGTCAAAGGCAATAAGATCTATAATTTGCTCACTGACGGGTAAAATTTCAAGACCAGGAGAACAACAAGTACGGCATCAAACACAGTAAGAAAAAACCGCCCTCTCAATAATCACTATGTTAATGTTGGGTTTCAAATAGATAAGTAGTGTAGCAAAGCTAACGCATAGAAGGGTTATGAAATATTTAGGTGCATTAGAAATGCAATGGTGGCCCAATACTTTGAAATTGAACTTATTACTTTTAAAAAATCACTTTTTTAATTTAAAATTCCTCAACTCCGGTTTTCGCTACCCTGAACAATCGAGCCGCAATACTATAGATTGAATTTAAATTATCCATGGCTGAATTCCGTTTAAATGAAATTGAGTAGTTACGATCTACAGGAATAGTATTTGTTTAATTTATTACTTGCCATGAACGGAACTGTACCTACATGTATGTTAAAATTGGGCTAATGGCAGTTTACACCTTAACCTTGACGTACGTGTATTGGACTCTTAAAATTAGATTAAAGAATGGGCACAAATGGATGCCGTTCAATACCAATCAATAATCTGAAAAGTTATGCCAAATGTATTGAAAGCTAATTTAATATGAAATGTAATAAACGGGCCCAAATTTATGCAAATTCCCCCGTGTGCTGAAATTATGAAATACAGGAAAGTCGGTGGAAATGTAACGAGATACATGTACGTTGGAGGTATTATGCGCAACATGAACTTTCTGCCAGAGGCAATAATAAGGCAAGTTGATGTCCCCATAATTGGGTTCATATAACACCATTTATGGTCGATGCAACGCAGTTCAGTGCAACTCCATTTATCACGTGGTTGTGAGGAAGCATGCAATAAAGTTGCTGAAGCCTGCATACACTTGCGCTATCATACAGCAAATGGACTGTACATAAAAGACGACCAGGTTTTTCGCATTATTTTAATATCCTCCCATTCCCTCCAATAATCCATTATCGATCATGACACCAGTTTGGCTGAAGACCACATAGAGCATTAATTGTTTAATGCTTGACATTAATGACAGTTCGGCTATACTACGGTATGTTCCCTGCTGCTGCCCGGCTTCGAAATGTGGGCGTCTCCATTAAGTGTCCAAAACTCGCAGTGACTGCCCGTGGTCAGGGCAGATAAAATAAACATATTTTAAGTTAGTTTAGGTCAGGATAGGTTAGGTTTGGTTGGAGGACAAGATTTCTTTAATGGGCTGTATCTTTATTAATAGTTGATGAATTTTAGCCACCACAATCAGAGTGCCATCTAGAAAGAATGAGAGCCCAAATAGCTACCCGAGTAGTTGATGTGTCACTATCAATCGTAAATGGGCTATATTTATATTGTCAATTGATGATTTTCGCCAAGTAAACTTTCTTGTGTTCCAGAATACGTGAGAATTTGTTTAGAATATTTAAAATTTCACGTATGGTCCGGCTTTGTCAACGAACAGTTGTAAACGCTATATGGTATGGTATCCACAGTGTGCAGCAGAAAACCCAGAGGTTACAGAGAAACATGTTCCAAGCCATGGCTTTGTCCGATAAACTTCCTCTTTGTTCTAACGACCACAACCCCACAAAAATCACGGGTATAAAGTCAGAACTTCTGGCATGCCAGTTATTGAACATGTGGGTATTCGTCATCCTGCAAACGCAACTAGTGCAAACGCTCGATACAAACGCTGCGAGTGCATACTAATTGGTTGTATTCCTTGGTAGGAACAACTATAATACTATCGTGGCGCCCTCTATGAAAAACGAAACGAAATGATGGTTCCAGTGTTGCTGATGGCTCCATAACCTAACCCTTCACTCTGAAATGTATTTGCTTTGTAGCGCTCAACACCAAGCCATGTTTGCACAACTTATCCAAGTTGGTCGAAATGATACTCGAGGACAAATTTAAGTAAACAACAACGAGGGCTGCGCTTTCATTTGCTGGTTCCAGTGCATGCAGCTCTAATGTTAAATGTTGCGAGCATGGTTGCATTTATGAAAGTCGATAAAGCTTAACTCGGCTTCTTCTCCCTCGTCACTAGCTGAGGTGCTGAATGGGATACCAATACAGATGGGAGTTTTAGTGTTTCTGTTTGCGGTTTCTCAGCAGATTTATAACATTTTGCGGTCAACTTAATTACTCGGCATCATTCTTCAACAAACGGCAATATGGTCGAGAATTCCTCACTTTTTGATTAAAAAAAGACAAGAATTCAGCAATAAAATCGTGAGGAACATGACCGGCTTACCCCTTGCATGTTGATTCGCCGACAAGCATTTGACCTGAAATTAATTCCGCGTTTTAAGCATTTTACATTTGTGAATTCACGCATGCGCGACAATGGATGTTTATTAACTGAATTAAATTGGAATATTTAAAGAGAATGCTGATACAGATGCGTTTTGCCTACAAAATTTCTGCCGAAATTGTTTTCGGAGCGATTCACCATGTGAACCAACAGCATGCCAAAGAAGAATAACAAAAAAACCTTTTTAAAAACAAACGATTTCGAGGACGGCATTTTTTTCAGGTTCTTGTTAATGTTATTGCGTATGCAAATGCGCGCGCTTACAGAAGGCAAGAAACTGCATTGGTTTCATACGTGAAACACAGATGGCATTTTATAAAGGCTTAAGTCAAGATTTCTCGCAAAATTAAACTGCCATCTCCATTGTGCTCGGTACATAGTGTCAAGTAGAAAATATATACCAAAAAATAAAATCGACCCTATTTTAAAAAAGTATTTCTACGGCTAAGCTGAGATGAATTTTCTAGAAAAAAATTAACTAGGCACATTATACGAGGGGAAAGTTACTAACATTGGAGTAGTGTTAAATAATAAGAACCTATCCAAACCATAATTAACCTAAAAATGTAGTTTATTTTACCTGCACTAACCGCAGACAACCACTGTCAGCTTACAAGCCATTAGGAGAAACCCCTTGTTTGGCGGCGTAATTTCGCTTTTCAGCAATTTAAAGAGCAAACACATCGAAAATATCTATATATGCATGTAAATTACTCGTCCATAGATTGTGTTAAATGTATACATATATGTATATATAAACTTCAGCGTATGTTTACTTCGTCCAACGTGTATTATTTTGGAATTTTGTGACATATTTATAAACAGCAAGAAAATACTATCATGACGAGGGTAATAAAGCATTTGAAGAATATAATCTAAATTTCGAAGATATTCATATACTGTACGTATGACGGCGGTAGTAACAATTACTGCAGAAGATGAAGCGCTTGGAGTTTAAAGTAGTTTTGCACAATTATCGATTCCATGAATGAAAGAATTGCATTCAAGTTTGCAATAGCACCAGTGCAGAACGTTCATTTTTTCATCATTTACAACAGCTTTATGCAATGTAATCTGCAATTAGCTTCTGATTGAAGGAATTTCAAGCGTAAACTAATAGGATTGCTTTTCAGCAAAATGAGTTTTTAAAGGAGAAATATATATATAATGTGCTGCACTGATCTTGAAAAAGGATTTTTTGAGTTTAAATTTAACAAATAATAAAAGGTGTGAATTGCATCGCCTTCTTCCACATTTTTGAGTACAAATGTTCCATTTATATCGCAGAAAGGGTAGAGATTTACCTTTTTGAATAAATAACAGCGTTAATGTGGAGTAGAACTAAGGCTTTTCTTGCTTCTCAAGGGTTCCCGTCCATGGGTTCTATTTCAAAAGGAGCGGGGAAAGTCAAACAATTACCTTACAATTGTAGATCCAAAATCAAACAGACGATTACTGAAGCTATGTATCACGTCAATATAAGCCAAATTGCCTTGTATAATAAAAATACAACCTTTCCTCGCCTTCCTAGACAATTTAGAATTCGATGTGTGAATTTCTATGAATCATTTAGGCTGCCACAGCCGTCAGTATGTATACACTTAATTCGTATTGAACGTGACTAATGCAATTACCAATGATAAATGGCAAAGACCTGACAAAAGTGTCGAAAGTACAAAAAATACCCAGAGTATTCTTGATTGATGATGGTGATGAAGGCAAAGGATCCGCAAGCGAATCGACAGATTACTAAGTTTGAGTTTCTACAGAAAATTGAAGCAGCTTACTGTTTCTTGGATTAGTTGGAAACAATATTTTACAAACAGTTCCGACAATAGTACATGCATTGTTCGTCAGTTGTGCACTTTTTTCTTAAAATCGTTTAAATGGAAATTCGTAAGCGTAAGAGTGCCCATAATTTTTAAATACGCTGCATATACAATATAACGTATACATTGTATGTAATAGAGCATTAATTGTCGCGTATTTTATTGAGGTTGTATACATTGTATGTAATAGAGCATTAATTGTCGCGTATTTTATATGACTGATTCAAACAACTGACGCAAAACAAGTCAAACACGTCAAACAGTAGATGCGTAATTTCAATATTATAATTTCCTTGGTTATCACATTGGTGAGAAGGCAAATGTTTTCGATGTATTTCGAAGACACGCATAAAATCTACTACTTTCATAATTACATTCGTAACATTTAACCTTTAATAAAGCAAAGTTTAACAATTATAAATAATGGAATCATTCATAAGAGGGGCTTCCGGCCTGGATTAGAATTAATAAGCACCTATGCAACCAGCTATTTGCGGTTCGAAAAACTAAATAGAAATCACGGTAAATTAAAGTGGCCTTCGTTTTCAACTATCAACAAAAATGTTTCTATTGTGCCAATGTTTTCATTTAATTTATTCTAATAACGAAACTAAAGTTGAGAATCATGCAGGTAGTTTGGGAAGCTAAGATGAATGAGCCATTTTGTCTTCTTCTTAAAAAGTAATTTCATTTTTATCCTCTTTATACCTTATTCACAACAGCCTTGCTTGCGCCCAACACAAACCCGCGCAAAATAAGGCTGAACAATTTGCGTATAAATTGCCATGACGCTACCGCGAGCATCTTAATTTCTGTCTACTCTTATTATAATATGGAAAACATAAGCTAGCTTACGGTGCGGAAATCCTACTCAAGCAACCATTCATCACGCGAGAACAATCAGAACGTGGTTAAGGGATCGTGAGATGCAAGGACTGATCCTTTCTTTACCCTATATATCAATACATGCCTAACTCAATAAGGTAACTAATTAAAGTATGATTCAACTTAGAATGAGCTAATTCGAAGTTTCACGAAACTTTTCAAGACAATCTAATTACGATAGACAGCAAATTCACTCGTCAACAATACCCAACATATTCAAGATTCAGATGAAAAATATCACTTTATAATACCCTACCTACACATGTACATGAATATGTGATTACATTGACAATGAATGCTTTCTTTAAAAAAATGTGTTTAAATGCGTTGAAAGGCGATATAGATATATATATATATATATATAATAAATCATTCATTGAAAGGGATCAGATCCCATTCTTAAATCGCATTACATTTTTGCTAAGTAAGAATGATTTAGTCATACCTAATAAAAAATGTACCGTACGATTAATAATTCCATTATACATGTACGGGCTTGCACACTAAGAAAAAACGGAGCCTAACTTGTCACATATACTACACCTTTTTAGATGTTTGTAAGCACCCATAAGCACCTATTTCATGGGTATATAAATATATATGGGTATATCATATATAAATACCTTGTAAACACCTAAAAAGGTGTAGTATACCTTTTTAGGTGTTTGATGAAATAGGGTGCTTATAAACACCAAAAATGGTATAGTATTTGCGACAAGTTAGCACCGTTTTGTAGTGTACATGTACAGTGAAGTTATTTAATCATGACAAAGTCCAAAAATTGATGGATTTTATTTCTCCAGGAATGTCATTTTTATTGAGATAAATACTATAGTTGCTGCTTATCCGCACAGACTGAATGTGTTGACAAAATATTATTTTTTTAAAGTTTCGGAATGTTACGAATTTTAATGATTTTTAGACTACAGTCGAAAAGCGTTTCCAAATGTGCTTATTTCTTTCTGCTACTCGTTGCCGTAGTTGTTAAGAAGAAATAAGGGTAACTTAATGGACAATTATTAGGGGGTGTCAATCCTAAAAATTAATTGTTGATTGAATTTGACTAATTGAGGTGCGCGTGAGCAATGGCTACCGAAACCTGAAAAACCGGTTTTAGTAGTCATTTGCGGATGCGCACACCAATTAGTAAATTTCAATTAACAATTATTTTTTAGGATTGACCCCCCCTATTGTCCAAAAAAATTATCGTCCAAATTACTTGGGAAGAAAAGAGTTTCGGTAATTTTTCTGACATGACTCTATAAAGGATAACTGTAGCTGGAATTATAGTTGTAATTCCCCAAGTTCGTAACTCCAACTAGTTTTTCTCTCGAGTTTATGAACTGACCTATATGGGTCCTCACATTCATCGATCCAAATAATCACATTCGAAACATTAACGATCATTAATTTACTGTCAGTAAATATGGCTCCAAAATTCATTATGCCACGGAAGATTACTTTTTTGTACGTCATCTGAAAGATCGCGGAATTCAATAACAGTCACATTGTTAAGAGCATTTGGTCCTAAACCTTCTTATGATGAAAATGGGCTCATAAATACCATTTAATGCCCCTATTTAGGCTATTGTTTTTGCGTGCCGCGAAGAAATAGGAACAGGTGGCAGAGATAACAGCTTCACAAATATTGCTTGTATAATAGGAGTGCATGATAGCCTATCAACAAAAGCCCTTTCATCTGGTGTCGGAGGACGCAAAGAGAGATTGTGACCGCCAAGATGCTGGTAAAAAACATCTTCCATACAACGTCATTGTTCTAGGTTACTGTACATGTGTGCCATTTCAATGACCAAAAAAAAAACGCTAGTTATCTAGGGATCCAACTGTGTTAATCATCAGTCATTGATGCCAGCGAAGAATAGCACCGCCATGATATTGTCAAGAAATGACGGCGCAATTAGGTGGGAAAATTGATTTTTCTTTACATTAGACGAAATTAGTGGCGATACATTTACACATGCTGATTGGTAGGTGTTGATGAGGAGTGAGGGAATAAAACTGATCAGATCTAACCAATATTATATACGACTGTAATAAAATAAAATGGCAATATTTGTATTAATATACAGCATACAGGGGCGAAAGAGTATAGTCATGAACTAATATTACTGTATACATAATTTTAAATGCTACTAATTGTCAACTTTGAACTATATCTAGATTAATCTAGACTGTGACGTCCCTAACCTCAATTTTTGTCCCCGGCCCATTCAGACTGCATACTGTAAGTGCTGAAAATTAAGTTTTAAACATTGACCTCACATTTTCCTTTAAATGCTCTCTGAGAAATCGAGAAAAATAAGATCAGTAGCACTCTAGTCCCTGAGACGCACCAAAACTAGCTTCTTATTTCATCCAATTTTGTCATTTAGCACACTGTGCTATAATTAAATTTAAATTAAATTATTCGAGATTTATGCGCATCCCATATAATTAAATTGTCAGTAGCATTACGGGCAAACTGCGATAGTGTCTCACGACAGTTTGCTATATTCATGTATACTGGAGTATACTAGTCTCAGGAATTTTCAAATGCATCTCAACGATTAATCAGAAAATATTACATTACCGTTTACATTACATTTTCTATTATTCTTAATAAGTACATTAAAGTTATGTTGTCCACTTTAGTAACCCATGCATCCATGCCATGAACTTATCCTACTTGTAGCTCATCTGCAACTTTGGATGTAGTGCTGAAAAGTCCTGGAGTGTGTACTTGAGTGTGTACTAGGTGCTTGAAAACAACACAAGTCAATTTGAATGTACTTATTAAAAATATTATTTTCATGATTTAATTGTGACGCCTCGTATTCTGGCTACCAGTAGTTGAAGAAAAATTTATTTCAAGTCAAACCACCCCGTGTTATTTTAATTTATTAAAAAAAAATTGAAAAGCAAATTAAATATAGTTCTTATTGAAATGAAAACGAATGTATGGGATTTTTGGATTGTGGCGGTATATACGACGGTTTTTAGAACGTAGATAACTAGGTTTCGGTGTTATATACGTGTACAGGTTCACTATACACGTGCAGTGTACATGCTACGTCAAAAGAAAAATGAATCAGGGTGGGTTAGTTTTTATTGATTTTCTAGCAAGCATAATTACAAGGTCAGATGATTACGTCTTCCTTTAATAATTGCCGGTTATATAGTATATCGTAGACTGTATATGCATGTATACAAGATATTTCATCACAAATTAATTGGCACGATGGGGTAGAACCAAAAAAACCTATTACAAGTAAAATTGAACAATCTGGTGTAAAAATCTAAGTGATGGAAACCCGAAATAATGTGCAGGTTTTTAGAAAGAAAAGTGATACACGGTTCACGTAATTTAATTCTCTCCTGTCAACGCGTATGATAAAGTATGTTAAGAAATCTTCTTCAGCCTCGCATTTTGAATATACGAGTACAAACACCATATGGCATGCCTGTTTGTTAAAAGAAATCAAAAAGGAGAAGCAGCACAGCTATACAGTAGAAACGTGAAAACAACGACATGTTTGGCGTAAGATTTAGGATGCAATGACCCTTAGGGTGTGCAGATTATGTCTCAATATTCTAGCCTTTCAACCCAAATTCATCTATAATTAATTGCCTTCCGAGAGCTTGATCCATTCAGGTTAGAATGCAAGAAATAAGGGGGAATAAGATACTTCTTATAAACTACAAATGAAATGAGCATAATATTTCACTATACGTGGGACTGAAAAGGGCAGTAGTTCTTCGTGCAGATGCCGTATAACGAATCTTCAATATTCAAATTGTGAGAGACCAAGACTATAACCCTGAATTATATGTCTATATGATTTTGTTCAGTGTGAAGTTTTTGCCACAGCAACCCCTAGCAAGGTAGGGCAACCATTATCTTTAACAATAAAACAACAATGATTCCTGAACATTGATTGAAGCTCATTGTCCAACCAATGTAAGCGAATTGGACAATTGTCAAAAATAACTCAAAGGGTAAATAAAATATCAAAACATCGCAAGCTAACCGTGATTGCCTATATCTGGACCCTGGCGTCGCTTATCATACATGTATAATCTATTCATACCTTGGTTTAATTATTTTATTAGTAGATTTTACCATAATTATGCTAAAGCGATTTAATAAGATGATATAAAATACTAATTAACACAGCAAGAACTCTATTGATAGTTTGAGTTTTTTTACACAATTGAAAATTATAATTTCAATCTACTGAATTAAATATATATGTTATCTATTTCCAGATGGCCATGAGCAACAGTAGTAACTTTAATGTTTTACAAATGTCAACTCCTTCCAAGACCAAATCACAAAATAAACTTGGACTTCGCCAAATAAATTTATCATTTTCGTGAAGTTTGTCATTTTGGGAAAGTGAACCGAATTCACCACAAAGGGCAACAATAAAGGAGCCTCTGAAATCGTTGCTTCGGTACAGACATTTTCCTGTCCATGAATGATGTGGACAAAGGGGAATATGAATTTAACATATATTCTCTTATACATTCTATTAAACATACATCGATGTAAATTGACAATATATTGCAAACTATAGTATAAGAAACTGAGTTTTCCCTGTATCCATTTGAGTGTAAAATTAAATAAACTTAACTACTGATAATGTTTTGAAGATTTTCAGGAGGCAATTTATTTAAAGTCAACAACTTAATATAATTCATTTTGAATGTTTTCCAAAAGTGAAGGTCTGCTGGAAATATATTAGAAAAGTAATGTTACCCTGGAGGACGTCACAACAGAGTGAAAGGAAATTTTTCGAAGACTCGTGGTCGATTTCATACATTTAGAAGAATTTGGTACGTATAACAATTTGGATTTTTTTGGGGTACGGGTTAAATATTCGTTGGCTGGGACTGCTTATCGATGTTACTTAAAGCGTGAATAAGGGGCATTATACATTTACTTAAACAACCTCATCAACCCAAACCACAAATAAATTTCTGCGTTATAGTCCTATCAGCGTGTTGACATGTATTGATTTTAATGTACAATAATTAAAGTAAAATTGCTATAGACAAGTTCAAGTTCATTAAGGTATAACACACACAGCATTGCAAAATAAATTGCCTAAGTTCGGTTACTTGTCAAAATCTCAACGCTATATTAGCCATGAAGCCAAATAATGAAAAGAAAATTAATTATCAAATTTAATAATGTGCAGACCTAAGACACTGGAAGTTTGAAACAAGACAGATTATGCACAAAATATTAAATTATAATTAGGAAGCGACAGGCATCTTCAGAAATTGATAAAAAAATAAAAGCAGGCGAACTCATCAGGAGAACTTTTACTTTATCTGAAGTTATTAAACGGCGACTAATATTGCTGAGTCGCAATCCCAACACAAGGTAAGTCGTAGAATTACTGTAGATGAAATTTATTGTACGTGATTTTATAAATCAAAAACCAAATTTAAAACCTGCCGATTTTTAGCAATTAAAAATAATTGCAAAGATGGCATTTTACATAATTTACTGTTTTAATTTTATTTTGAAGTCAGATGTAATCAGATATTTCTAGAAATATATGGTAGCAGAGTCATTCCCTTTAATAAATCTTCACTTGTTAGCGTATTTAAGCTTGGAACAATGGACAAATCCCAGCCTAATTACCGAAACCTAATTTATATATACATTACGCTTCCTCTATTCATTTTCGTCGAGCATTGTTGTTTTAAGAATTCTTTAAAAGCAAAATCCTGATTCTGGCTGCTTAAAAGCCGCCAACAATAAACAATATACTGCATCTCCTGCGCAATGGAAGAAGTGGAGCTACTGTATGGCAATATAAATCAAACCCATTTTGGTTTTCATTAAGCAGTCTACAGTAAACTGTCTCACAGGCAACAGTCAACAATAGCTAGACGGTGGCATTAGCTGATTAAAACGTTGTTGTGAAAATGCCGAATCAAATTAGAGCAGATAACCGACCACATTCTCAGACCTGAAACAAAATTATCCAAGACTAGCTTGAATCATAAATGTACATGTTCTATGAATTTAATGGCAATGAAAATGCTAAGATAGTAATAAAGAAATTTCAACTTTCCAGAAACATTACTGGAATGTAAAAACTGATATCGTATCGTATACAGTATACCGTAAAACTGCAATTCCTATAAACGAGGCTGACAGGACTATTGCATAAAATTGAACTCAAGTCACAATTCAAGCCAATCAAAGCTACAAATATTAAGGGTAAATAAAAATAACATGGTCGACTGGTGAATTCACTATAGAAGTCTAGCCAAATTAGGTCTATAAATTCAATAATACATTACAGCATGCATGAGAAAACTTAATAAAATTCCAATAATAATGAGCGCATGAATATTTCAATTTGTTTATTACCGATAACTCATAAATGGCAATCATTTTATATAATTACGGAATATTTCAACGATGTTGGATGCGTGGGATAGAATTTTAATCACGCATCCTAAAATTACTTTCCTCTCTAGTCGCCCCATTTCCCAGCAATGCAATCGTATTACAAACATCACTAAATTAGTTTAAATTTCATAAGTTAGTAGTCAAAGTGGGATAATCAAACAAAAAGCAAAGAAACTATATTTTTAATCTAATTTAGAAAAAGGATCGAATACTGCTGAATCTGGTTATTGTCAACAGAATTGAGTGGCAAAGAGTGACTGGTGAATATTCTAATTTAATTCAATCCAAATCAACACAGTATCCAGCAGCCGTGTGGCATGGCGGTGTAATCCAACAACCCAATTTAGTCTACAAATGTTGTCGCAGGAGGGTGGACAACAACATCATTGTTGAAATGAATGTCTCGAACCTTACTACTGTCTTTTGGAAGAGAATTCCAACGTCTGATAGCATGCAAAAGGTATACGACCAACGAAATGCATGATTCCCTCCATCAAACTAGCAATGTCTTTCGAGGTAAACTTTTCGTAGCGATTCAAGCTAAGAACCTCCCGATTTTTTTTAGAACTTGATCGATTCATAGATGTAAATAAAAGTGATGACAAAAATAAAAAAGTAGTATTTGGAAACGTGCATTCAACTTAACTGCAATTGTTCGTATTATTTATATATGAATAGAGCTACTGTAGCTCTTAAAAATTAGGATGGCCCATCTGTTTTTTATCCTAATATTCCAAACGGAATATTACAGTCAGGAAGATTTAAAGAGTGCACTCATTTTCATGAAATTACACGTAAGTAAAAAGCGCACGCAACAGTGCTGTTTAATAAAACATCTCGTTTTATTTAGAACCATATCTTACATAAAATCAATATCACTACTAGATAAATAATGCTTTCATTTAATTTAATTTACTTTTGAAAACTACTATTAATGATTTTAACCGAAAACTGAGGGCTTGTTCAGCCTGCCTCCACAGTGCTTAATGTCGTGGGACGTGGATTTCACCGAACACCCACGCAACAAACTCCTAGGTTTTCATAAGAATGTTAAAATTCTGCATTTGACATATGGGAATTATAAAGCTATAATAGTGATTATTTTAAGTTGACATTAAATCAAATAATATCATGTGCAACCAATTTAGTAACATTTTGCTTAGATCAATGGTTCGATTTAACTTGCCGGTTTTAACGTTTATTAAATATGCATAGCTTTGCTTGTTATATCGCGCGAAAGTAAATTCCTTCTGTAAATACAGTTGTGCGATAACAATATAAAAGTGCTTTATCTTGTCCAAGTACATGTGGAACATGTGCAGATGTGATGAAAAAAAAATGTTTTTAATCCAATGTATTAATAGCACATTGTTCTTGCTTCCCTGTTTTTAACGAATGTTTGGGTATGTCTTGAAAAAATTTCAACCTATAGTTCTGGTAGACAGATGGTGGCATTTTGCTTTGCTCTATACCTTTAAGGCACTCCTTGAAGATCTCTTCTTATTATTGCGTTCCACTTCATCCCAAAGATTTTCTATGGGGCTGATATCAGAGCAATGAGCAGGCAATGGCGATGCATCAATACTATTTCCCTCAAACCATGAATTTGCAATCAATTGCTAAAAGGCAACCAGCGTTATTAAGTTGAAAAATAAAAGGTCAAGTCCTATCTATTTTCTACAATGTAAGGTTCATAGTTGCCCTGAGTATCAATGCAAGGTCTAGTTTTCTAAATTCCAATGAAGTTTATATGCAAACAATGATATTTTGATTTTACAAATAACGTATTTTGCGCTGTATAATTCCATACATAAAATTGTTAAGAATAAAATATGCTCCGTAAAAATCCACCGCAGTCTCTAGTAACCCACACGTCCAAACTATTTTAACTCCTGCAATATAATACCACGATATTCGTTTAAACATGCCTTTCCCAACGGTTTCTCTAAGAATATTCCGTCAATCATCATTTATTTTGCTGCAACAACGTCGAAGATTTTTGTATCAAACTGAAAGTAATCTTTTGTTATAGTAAGTTTCAGTCGAAATGTTCAGCAGGGATACAAAAAACCCTTTAAAATGGAGCTAAAAAAAGAGCAGGGAATGATAGTTTTCCCCTAAGCCAGAATAGAGGAAACCGTTCTAAGAAGTCACAAATTCAATTTGAGGAACGGATTACAGGTATGCCCTAGGGTAGTTCAATAAATACCCAATTAAGAAATAAACATCGTAGTGGATACTCAAGGGTCTTCAAGCACACAAGGCGAAATAAAGAAAAGCGCGCAAGCTGTTGCAGTTTCTCGCAATTAATAGCCCCAACGTTGTTTACTTTTCCTACTTGAAAGACCGGATCTGGCCGAATTACCGAGTGTTGCTACTGGGGTTATCCAATAATTATTGAATTAACGGAAGAATGGGCCCATCGCTCTCATTCACCTCATATAAAACCCACAGTATGAAAATCGATTCGATAGAAACACTAATCAAATCACATAAGAGCATTTTAGGGATTGAGTTTCTTAAATCATACCGGAAATGTAATATTTGCAAAACAAACTAATTTAGTTAAATAATACGATGCAATTAATATTCTAGCTACAAATACTATGATAAACAAAAAACAAATTTACCAACACTAACCAGGAAATTTGAGCTTGAAGTATAAGCCTGAGATAAAGTGTTTGAATCTACCGCCACGTGTTGATCAACAGCAAGGCACTCTTAACAGTGCCATCTTTTGGGAAAGGTCTTGCAAAATTGCAATTTCTGTAGATGGAGCCATCGTACTACATAGCAAATAACTCGTGCCTGAAAGCTCATCAATGAAGAATCTGAACGACACAGTTCCATTTAAAAATCGATAACAGCAACCACGTTGAATATGCTCCAAAAATGAATAGGGATAAAATTCTACTCGCTTATGGAAAATTATTCCTTAGTTTAAAAGTAAGATTTCAGATATGATTCGAAACAAAACATTGCTCTAAAATTTAACGAACGATAGAAACCAGTTTTAATAACGGGCAGCAATAAAAAAAATTAAACTTTAAAATATGTCCCACAACATGAATTAGTCGATTTCAATCTTAATATTTTTTTAGGATTGACGCCCCCTAATTTCCTTGTTCCAATATTCTTGAAATTCGGAAATTCCGGGTTGGTTGGTTGGGGTGATTGAGATTTCTGAATATCTTTTTTCATTTTGAAACTTTCTCCTCCATTTTACCAATAACAATTCTTGTTCATTTGAATCTGAGGGGTCTCATTTGCCATTTCTAATTGCACTTTTGACCAGTTCAGAGCTTACTGAGCTTGAATCTTTATTTCCCTATTGATGTAGCCTTGGAAATAATTTTTAATTGTAAAAGCAATTAAAAGGCTACTTGCCGTATTTTTGGTTTTTCCGTCATTTTGACCCAACTTGGGAAGTAATTAAAAATCCATTTGTATCGTTTCAGGGAAAAGGTAACCAACTAATCTCATTCTCATTCTTAATCTCATTCTGAACTAATCTTCTCGTTCATAATGTACATGTACATAATGATGTGTCGAAATTTGGAGAGAAAAAGAAACGTCACCAAACGGCGCATTCTCACACTAGGATTGAATAAATAAACTGGCCTAACCTAACAATTTAATGTTCGCTGTAGCTGTCCCTGACCACCAAGCTAGCAAAGGTGTCATACACGCCTAAAATAAGTACATTTGAAGCAGGGCACACTGTATTCAAAAATTAGAGTTAATAGATAATGCGACATAATATACATGTACATGTATGCACATAATCAGTTTTATTCAGAGTTCCCAAATGTTGTTAAGTTTGTGAATTGATCTTACCTTTGAAAACAAATAGTACATAAACAATCCCCATAACAGTTTTAGGTGACGAAATGTGACAAAGGATTTTCAGAAAAAGTCTCATACCTGTAATAAAACTTGGTTTTACTTCAAGTTTCCACAATGACTTTTACTTTGATCTAAGGGATGGAACATACTACGAGGTTCTGAAACGGTTCTTGCTACTATCACTGTGATTTCGTTATTTCTTGTAGGCTTTTGGCAATGTGAAACCCAATACACAGAGAAGAATATGGAGAACTTTTATAGGAGCCAAAAGACCGATACTACAAAGCTGAAGAGCAAATTATAGAAAGAGAGAACATTAATGATCATGTTAACACGATTTTATTCTTAATTTGATTGGCTTACCCGGGGTAAAAACCTTTGTCGGAAACAACATTATACTGTAAGCATTGCACTTATCTGCATTGCGCCAGTTTAAATGTGAACCAATATAAGCGTATAATGTTATCAACATACAATATATTTACTTTACTAGATGGGATAATTGATATGATTAATAATATATCTACTGAACTGCAGAAAATGCGAAACAGCTTCAGATTTATACAAATAAAGACCCTGTATAAAATGCATATACAATTGTTAATTTAAATTAATCTAACGTTTAAAATATGTGTCTGGCTTGTGTTAATTTCTCATCTAAGGCTAATTTGTAGACAAATACCATAATGAGCAAGTTTAAATTAATAAAGTAGGAGCACACGCTAATTAATCATTAGGTTATAGTTTCGAACACTCATTGTTGCCGCTAAAAAATTTCGTACTGATTCCAATGCTGCAACACTGCAGATGAATTTCGTTTGGTGCAACCGTCTTATTTCATGCTATACGTTACGTTGCCCATTTCAAATTTTTGTGGCTATTCTGCAGGATTTGGTGCTGTTTCTTTGGATATTACTTCTATGAAAAGTTTGGCAAAAGCTGTTGTCAGTCAAATCAATTTAAATCTAAAGCTAGTACTCACAGTACAACTGAAATTATGCGACAAAATATGTATGAAAGTTCCAAGATGTAATTTGGACTGTCAATTTTATTGTTATCGACAACAACTTATGCTAAACTTGACTAGAACGATCGCTAAACGGCTCCGAATTGCGCAGATGCCCTGTATAAATAATACAACCCCCATCATGCACTGCGCCATCCGTGAATGCGGTACAAACACCCCCGTTTTCAACTATAGTTTCCCACAACTCAGTTCGCTATACGACAGCAGGTTTTTAAAACTAGTTTCTTTTCGGTGCCAACAAGGTATAAACTTTATGCGGCTAAAACCTGTCAACAAATTAAACAATACGATTAAAAACTAACACCGATTTCCGTTATATTGACATCGCTTCTTAAGCATTAATGATAGTCTTATCCATAACAAATCTGACAAAGGAATAGGCATTAACTGAAATTCGAATAGAGCGGCTAACAATGGAATCAATTTTTGTTGCGTATTTACGGAAATGCAGTCTCTGTCAGTCTCTGATAACACTGGCAACAAACTACTGTACATGTTCATTATAGTACGTACAATGTAATTGTGTGTGTCAGAGGGCAGCCACCTTAAAGGGATAACGAACTTCAGGGAAAATCACCCTAATTTTCCGAACATGTAAATGCACACATGGTTAAACAACTGAGCATATTGAGTTTCATGTACCTGTCCTGTACCGTATAAAACTGCATTTTAAGGCACGTACTCTACTGTATTCTGTTCTAATCTATTCCAGTCATTACCCCCAGCTTGTATCAGAATAACATCAGAATAACCCCCTACCACATGGTATTAAGTTACTGACAGTAGGGTACTGAGTTGAATTGAATTGAACATTAGTACCATTAGCCTTATATCGTTAAAGTCTGACTCACATGCGCATGCTTAATGTATAAGAATTTTGCCAATTCTGCAATGAATGATATACAATGGCACCTTAGGCTCTGATTGACTATTGTGGTCGAATGCACAAGTAGCTCAAGCCATCTTTCAAATAAACGGGCTATTTTAGATTAAAATGTCGTTTACGCTGCTTTAGTGACCTCTTCAATAAAATCTCATGTGTGAATAAGCTGCATACTGACCCGAAATTCAAACTGGAGGATTGTTATCTTAGGAAACTGCAGTACATGCTTTATAAGGACAATGTGCATAATTAAATGCTTTATGTACCTTTATCCCCGTTGGGATTTAAACTGGCTAATATAAGCAATCTAAAACTATCAACATCCAAAAAACTGATGACGTTTTCAAGCACATAAAGAAATAGGTGTGATTCAAAATCTCAAGCATAGATATGCAAGTTTTAAAGTTAAATGTTTTTGATGCGAACAGATCATATTTTCGTGGTGTATACTAAAGATTAAACTAAACGCAAAGTATTATTTACCACCATTTCTTTAAATTTGAAAAAACAACAATGCTTGCCTCGCAGTAGTTATATATGTATTGTTGAAGCATTTCAAAGTAAAACCGCATTATTGAACGCACCATAAATTTCCACAAAATGTTATTCCCGTGTGACGTCACAAGTGTTGAAAAAAAGGTGAACATACGATGAAGGAAATTGAAATCTTTTCGCTGAATTGAAAATATACCCATGATTTTAGTGAATAAATAGTTAGTCACAGGCTGCGGCCTACCAACAATGCAAAAAAAGCATTTCGGCCCCATTTGCAGAATGTTATCACCCATTAATTTTTAGTGACTTAGCGATCAGCAAGAAGCGGCATGCAATTGGCACTTGCAAAAATTGCACTTCACGGATGAAACATTTTCCAAAAGATGGACCAATATGGTTCGGATTTCCATTTTACGAAATGTTTCCAATACCCTTGCTCCTTTTTATGTATAGTATGTGGGCGTAAAGTGAATACTTAATACTGCCATTCAATTTACACAATGCGTTGTTTACGAGACTTTTTAAATTCCAGGTAAAGGAAAGTTTCAATAAAATATTCTATTAAAATTGAAAATATCAATTCAATCCAATTTTTGACACAACTGGTCATTACTTTTGAAAGTTGTTTAGCTTTGACAAATCTTCATTGGATATAAATATTTAAACTTTTGTGGACCCGCACACGCAAATTAGTGGAAATTAAGAACATTCTCACTTAGAATTGAGATAGCTTTTAGCCTATCCTGGCGTATATGTACATCTACCTTCATTATTCAAGTAAGACATTGCTATAATTACGTTTTCCAAATTCACTTATTTTAAGGAGTTTTCAAAGTTGCTAACGAGTGAACTATTTTTTCGTGCCATTATTTATCTAAGCAATTACTGCCACTTTCTAAGACAAAGGGCCAGACAAGCAACACGTTGTAAATGCACTTTAAGGCCAATAAATAGTTACCTACATCAGCTTTGTGCAGCCTATAACATTCCAAGTGAAAAAGAATTCAAAAAATAAGAAAAAAAATGAAAATTGAATTTTCGCCTAACGTTATTCAATATTGAATATCTAGCTTCATGCTATTTGAACGAGTTGTTTTTGCTGCGGCTTTGCCCGAAAGTTCAGTTGATGTCATTTAAAGGACATCACTTCTCTTCCCAAAAGGGGCTTATAAATTGGTCGAGAAAAAAAAGTATGTTTCAGACCATTAAGTTTGACAGCCATCGAGACCTGAAACAGAAAGATCATTTTACCCAAGGTGCGTTTCAAGAATACTGTTCAGTTTCCATTAGCTCAGTTTCCGCATACTAACAAGCTACAACTAAGATACTAAGAATTACGTTAAAAATGGTGTAAGAACACTGGTATACTTAAAAATGGCATTACTAATGAATGGACATCAAGGGCTGACCCGAAGTAGCCTACATGTATCAAGAATGCGTACCCTCTTGTGAGCATTAACACAGATTTGTGACCATATTCCGTAAATAAAATGCTTTGAACAGTTGAGATGCATGTATATTGTTCAACAGTTCTCGCCACAAATTATATATGGCGCTTTTTTGAGAAACACGCTGAATCCATTCGGTGTACAGGGTGTTTTTGAGATCATGGTACAAACTGCACCTGGTGTTAGAGTAACCTAAAATAAACAGGTTTCATCAACGAACCCAGGGTCCAGGGTCCACTATTCTTAAGTTGCAAAGGCCGTTAGTTTATGAAACACCTGTGGATTCACAAAAGGATCTTGTGGCCAGAATTGCAGTTGTGGTTGGCAATGTGAATGACATTCCAGGCATCTTTGAAAGGGTGCGACAATCCATGCTTAAACGTTGTGAGGCTTGTATTACAGTCTAATAAAATGACGGAATGTATGCTACATTTGTTGCTGACATTTTACCTTGTAACTAATAAATGGTGAATGGTGGACAATAGGTTCATCGATATGCCCTGTTTCTTTTAGGTTACTCTAACACAAGTGCTCAATCAAATTCAAATCTACACGATTGTTTAAACATACTGTGATGGACCCTTTGCCCCCCCCCTTGCCCCTGCGGGCGCCCATGCTTGACGAATTGTTAATACACACATGTATATACAGTTTCAATTTGAGCAAAAAAAGTAAAATAGTGTTAGCATTAATGACCAATTTATTATAGAAAGAATCGCCTTCTAACTGGGTACAATACAAACTCATCAGCATAGCTTCAGAGCAAAATGCACTAGTTTATTAAAATTCAAATCATGTGAACCATTCGGAGTATTACTAAACCAATGTAGCTGCAGTTGTTGACCACATTAAAAAAGATGCATTTCAGTTTATGGATTCAGCAACCCAGTAATCCGGCACTTTCAGTAGGCAAAAAACGGAAAGTTTCCATCCTCGACCAGAGTAATTTCATATTTAAAATTACTTAATATATATTCACCGATTTGGCTATTTTAGGGGCAAGCTGCGGATTTGGTGATTATGTTAGCCAACAGTAGAAGCAAACCTAATTTTTTGAGATTATGGAATTTTGGAAAGTAATGCAACGACAATGGATCCGGGATGATGCTCATTGGCTGACGTTCACACGTGGGCTGAAAGTTAATGATGTGCTTCACCTTTGAAGACCCAGACCCTACCATGTGATCAAAGATTATTGGGTGCTCGCCCTATGACATCATCAAACAACTCCCCAAGTCCGCTTTTTAGTTTGGGATTTTCTATAGTCTTCTGCATCACCTGTGTTTTGCATCCTAAAATCCAACGACCACCTCCACAGAACTCGGAATCCAAACATTCATATAAATTCGGAGCAGTTGAAAGTAAAGACCAGTCGACTTTTGAACGCCGTCGCTCAGTTTGCAGCCAGACTTCTCTAGGGTTTTACATAGCATAGAAGGTAAAAACGCTAGTCGTCCATCGTTGGAACTTGGATATATTTCCAATTCTATTTTAAATAGGTGAGTGAATTTCTTGTCTATTTCCATAAAACTGCATGTGCAAATATGGGAGTTTTAGGTGGTCGTCTACTTAATACCGCTTGCCAACCAAGTAACAGAATTCAATTTGAGTGTTTTGTTATTCAAAAAATGACCACCTCTTTGTTATTCCTAAAAGACGTTAAGTGGACGTTGAAACACGCTGTTTGGAATTGATGTAGGCATTTACTTTTTCCAGCTTCACATATAGAAAGTTAGACTATAGCTTTTAAAAGCCCCCAGGATTTGCAAAAACAAATTGTATCTGCAATTTCAAAATAAGTAGCAATTCTCAACAGAAAAAAGTGTGAACGAGATCAAGCAAGAAAAATAAGAAAATAAATTAGTCATATATTATTTCGGTAGCAATAACTTTCCTCACTTTAGAAAAAGTTATATGTATCCCATAGGAACATGGCTCGCCAATACGTTCTTGAGTTGAGTTGACGAGATATTATAAGCAAAAGGGTTATTATATTGTTCAAAAGCATTTGCATTAAACATATCCTTAGCCGTATGCGAGAACTTAAGGATTTCGAAAATAACAGATGCCGCTGTAAGGAACAAGCATACTGACATGTGTTTAACACGAGAAATAGACATGTATTATTAAACATTATGTGAATAACGTAGAAAATAACGACCCAGCAATGTGCATATAGGCAATTCACATAATGCACGTCGGTTTTAACTAAAGGATCAGGAAAGACATATTACGTCTTCGAGTGGGTGGTTAACAGACGGCCAAAATACTGCCATTCTTTCCAAGAAACAACACGTGACAAATTGGGAAATTTATAGTAAACTTTCACAAAACAAACACACATGCAAAAATCTAACTGCTAGCAAATGCATTCAAGTATCTTTGCGATGCAGAATGAAATTGCAATAAGTTTTGACTGCCCTTGAAAGAGCAGAATGCAAATGGACAACCCAGGAAAAGAGGAATGCAACATTGGTCACAAAAAAGCTAAATGTTTGATTCATATTCGATTCCAAAACTGAAAACGTAAGGCAATAAGTGCATTTTTTACGTAGCATCAATGCAGTAAGTCAGAGAAAGAATTTCCAGACAACGCATTTATATTTTCGGTTTTTACATAACGTAGCTTTCGGATACGTACGAAAGAAAAAGAAAGATCGTAAACCGAAAACTACACAAAAAAGATCAAAACGAGAATAATATTTGACTACATCTGTGACTTATTTTTTGTTGTTTTCATACCTGCAAATAAGTAAAAACCAAACATATAGAGAAATTGGGAATAATTCCAATTATAACCAAAGGAGAAAAGTATTGGAATGTGCCGGTAATAGTCAGAAGTAATTTGTAATTTTTAATCTACTCTGAGAGGCATTTGTCAATGTGATCTTTGTTAAGCGATATTTTCATCATTACCATGTTGTTTTTGATTCGCTATTCGTTAGGTTAATGTTTAAATTAACATTTTACATAACAGTGGCATCGTAAATTTTCTTTCAAAAATTGTAAATTTGGTTGTGACAAGATGCTAAAGTGAGCATGAGATTCCATTCTTGAAATATACCATTTCGCACCAATTTCGTTGATCACAACGTGCCATTATTCCAAAATTATACATGTTAAAATGTTTCATACAGTACACATTTTTTAATTATTGTCGTAGAAATGAGTGCCCGAAATCTGGAATTCCCATGGAAGGTGCTATCCGTTATAGTTCAAGCCTACCTAATTTGTTGGATGCTAACCGACGTGAAAGCTCAGTTTGACTACGAAAACGATGGTCCACTAGATTCATCAGTTAGTGGACACAGGTCACGGGGCCAGACCCCTGGTCAACTGTCGGAAGATAGAACACCATGGGACCGCACAAACCAAATGATTTTAGAAAAATGTATGCAACTTCAAAGAATGGCTGTGAAGAAACGAAACTGTAAGTACACGTGTTCAGAAATCTGACTCAATTAACTTGCATGCATTGAGCTGCAATGTCTTTGTTTAATTACGGTTGCTATGGAGGAACAGAATTAATTACACCCTGAAGAAATTTGCGGTGCCTGCAACGTACTTCACAAACAAAAATGTGCCCATCTTTTAATTATTCGCGCTAAAAGTAGTCTACTGGTATTTTAAAAGTAAGCAAACCGCTAATTAGGACTTCGAATGATAGAAAGATGAGCTGAAACTTAAACTTTAAGAATTGGGGAGTGTGAAACCAGCTCTCTTAATTAATTAATGAAAAACAAATTAAGGCAAAAAATGAAATCTGAACCTGTAGCCGAGGGTTAATGTTATTTCTACGCTGATAAAAAGAGTATATAGCTTTTATTTAATTAAAATCAAGCATAATCTATACCAGGATTTTTATACATAGATTACAATTAGTAAGGCACATACATACATGTAGAATGCCTGAGTATATCGGAAACTGAAGTTAGATTTCTTTTCCTCAAAATGTTTAACTTACTTATTTGAAACTTATTCTTGTGCCTTAATACATGTACATTTGTTAATTGGCGAATTAATGTTCATCTAGCGCAAAAGCATGCGGGCGCTTAACAATAAGTTAAATCACTCCATGTGGATCACTTCTTTGGCATTCCTTTGTATTATTTTGGTAAAACAAACAACATGTTTTGGTCACGATTGTAATAAGACTCTAAGAATTTGCAAAAAAAAATAAAAAAAATCAATGAGGAAATATGACTATTCAATGTGATTGGACCCTTAAGACGTTTGTCGTACCTTGGCTTAATCAAAGTCGTTTAAAAAGTATACTTGACTGGCATGATTTCAAACATATGCGTACAAAATTGTCAAAATAGCAGTTTGGTCTGGAAATATGAAGTGAAAACAAACTGAGAGGTTGAGTGGCTAGTCAGTATTAAAATTCTTTAGCATCAAGGCACAAACAAGATGCCACATATCCCTTGAAATCCTTTACACAATAGTAGAATTTTCAAGAAAGGTTTCTTCTAAAATCTCAGCAAGAGAAAAAAAATGACACACCCAAGGTTTGAGATTGTTTTTTTTTCGTATTCTGCGATTCATTAGCGGATCATTATTTCTTTTCCAATTGTAGTAAATGTGTGTGTGTTTACAGTTCAAACGAGAATAACTCACTTCCAGTATATTAAAGGGATTAAATCATCCTTAAGTTTTAATGTCATTATATTAAGGAAACCTAAGTAATGATAATTTCATCTGTATAGTAATAAAATTTTCAGAGCTTAGGTACTATTACATCTGTGTATGGCCAACTAGACTACCTTATAAGGAATAAGGGTATGGGTATATTTCCCCACCATCACCACCACAACATGACATCTGTATGTTGACTGTGGGGTAACGACTAGAATAGAATAGAGAAACGCATGCCTTAAAATTAAAACTTCTTCTGTGTTGTTTTGAGATATATATATATTAATTTTCGAAAACTACGTCGTACATCTGCAAAACTTCCTTTACAGATATCGAATCTTATGTTACTTTGCGATACGCGGATCCCATATCTCGCTAATTTCCCTAATTGTATAACATGGCTTGACAAATTAAACGTTTCGTACCCTAAGGGAGCACCGAGAGATAAAAAAAAACTTTCATCGAAAAATTATATTAATACCCAAAGTAATCAAAACAAACAATTTGTTAAAATCAGAAAAATGTTATACAGCTAATTGGATTATAGACGTATCAAATAAATATAATAACCGTTTCTTGTTAATTGCAAGTGCCTAATTGAAAGGGAAGACAAAAAACGTGATCACATGAACAAAATAACGGTCATATCTCTATGTCTGTTAGTCTCGATCTTATATTACAGAAACGTCGGTCTACTAACATTGCCAGGAAATATGATACTGTCAGTTTATCGAATGGACGTAGCGAAGATTTGCAAGAAAATCCTTCCTTAATTAATACAATATTCTCTGTTGCAGTTGGACTGGAACTCCCTGACATTATTATTGGCCGAGTACAAGGAGGTACAGAAGGAAGTCAGGATATGAGCGATCTGAGGATGCGTATGATGAAAAATGGGAAAAGAAAGTAAAGGTGACTGCACGTTTAAAAGTCAAATTAAGTAAATCATGTTTGATCTCAGCCAATTTTTATTTGGCGGGCAAAATACAATATGCTGTCATGACTTAGTTGCATGAAGACGTAATTGAAGGTTGTACTAGTAGATAAATTCAATCAATGATACCATGAGCAGACGTATGCAATTTTGTTCACAAATACAGTATAGTAGCATCACAATGAAGAGAAGGCTTAATTATTTTTTTTTAAATCGAACTCCGAAGTTATGGAATTCAGTAATTTTTCTTAGAGATAATGAGATGGGGAAATTGAAATGCTAAATATTTTACAAAAGTCATATAAATAAATTGGTCATAAAAATTGCGCTTATGTACTTGGTGATTTTCATCCAGCGACTCTAATTCTAATGTTACATATGTATTTCGGACATATTTCAATCAAATAAGAAGAGTTAAGCTTATGACATCATGAGTATATTTAAAATATGATGTTGTGAACATGTATCTTGTGAGAAATATTCACTTCATTAATGTTGTATTATTATTCGACTTATTCATATTTAATTTATTTTTGCAGATTGATTTCGCCAGAGCTTGAAGACCGGAAAAGGATGCTTTGAAATCTAATGCAAAAACTGCTAATAATTAACCTTGTATAAGTTCTTAGCGACTCCCTTCAAAATAACCATATGCTAGCTTGTTCTTTTTACGAAAATCAGATTGTGATTATGTTTGTAAGCTATGCGGAGAAGTATGTCTGTACCAATAAAGTTCATTAATCTTTCAATTATAACGAATTGCGTATAATAGTGTGCGATATATGAAAATGAGATATATCAATGGCGATTAAATTAATTTGTTGCATAATTTACCGTACTTATGAGTCGACAAATAGTTTTCAACTAATCAGTACATGTATCAAATGTGCTCCAAAAGCATTTTTTTCCAAGGTAAGGAATCATGCAGTAACTTGATTTGGAAATTCAGTGAAATTCAACCATTCTCCCGTTTCATAAATCATTTCTAGCTAATGATAAAAATAACACTTTTTTACGTTATTACTGATACAGTATTTAAGTGAATTGAGAAAAATGCTCGTTCCCAAATCCAGTTGGTTTTAATTTCTTTACACATTTTTATGAATTGACCTTTCCCTAAACAGGTCATATACATGTACATGTAATCGTCGCAACAACGCGACGCATAGCATGAAAGTTGGACAACATTTATATAAAAAACAGTCTATGTTGTCCGAGGATTTATACATATCGCGAACTTATCGCTAGATAATACAATTAACCAAAGAGAGCTAACACATGGCAGTCTAAAATTCGTGAAAAATCGTTCACACTAAAACCTATTCCCATCATTCCTTTTCAATGGAAAAAATTGGAAGAGATCAAATTCTAACAAAGTTAAATTTTAACTGTAAAATGTTCCAGTACTTGCTAACGTTTTTTGATCTAAATGAATAAACGTTTTTGAAAAGTGCAGAGCGCTTGTAATATTGCAAAATTTGGAATTACACCGAACGTAATCAATGCGAGCATTTTAATCGTTCTCGTTCAAAAATAAATGAGAGAATTTAAAACTTTACAAACAACATAGCGGTGACGTGATGGAAGAATAAATAAAAAGACACTTCGTAATTATAATTGTCCCTTATACTGGAGATACAGCATCGAAAAGTTTCAGCACTGCCATAAATGAGCGTGATCGTCCCCTTCTTAGGTACCAAAACTTAAATAATTGGTTCACTCCGATGCACAAATAATGAATTTTTCTAAAACAAATATCCATGTTATACGAAAGGACTGAGATAGCAGGGGAGTGGGAGGGACGTAGCCGAGTTTCACACCAAGAGATTTCCGGGTAAATATATGCAAATAAAATGCAATTACGAATTACTCGCGTGGCCACTTTTTGGTGAAAATTTCCGGAAAAGGTTTTGATGGCGTCAACACCGTAGTATTTAAATAAACGATTAAAGCATGCATGCAAGCAACGTGCATACAATGTGTAGGATTAAAACATCGTTATTATTTGAACAGTTCTACAAGTACCACTGTGCTTAATAACATCAATGCAATGAAATAGCATATAATGAAATAGCAAAGCGTCTACCTTTACAAATGTTACGAAATGTTAAAAAAATTAATTAGTGAGGCCAAAGGCATCATGTCTAATTATTAGCCCATTTTCTACGTGCAACATAACGTTGTCAGATTGAAAGGTTACAAGTACAGTGGATTATTTCAATCAAGAATACGAGTGTATACATGCAGAGGTCATGGTACAATAAAACGTGTCAGGTTCAGCATCATATCGAGTGCTTTCATAGTTTTATTGATTTGGTTTTGCTTCCAAGCTATAACGCTCTCTCTAAAGTACAAAAGGTTTCTGTGTCAGTGATCTAGTACGAAGTTATCTAGATAGAGGGCATACATGTGCAGAGCAATGTTTATCAAAAGAATATCGGAATAGCAGTCTGTCAATGTATATTCTGTTTTGTTTTTTCTTTACTGTCATCGTAAAAATTGAAAGTTAATATATTGATGATGAAATTTGAATAAAAAAGATTTTATCATTGTACAGCTCCACCTGAAGTTCCTCATATCATTGAAACAGTTGAAATCAATCAAATCTAGTAAATATAATTAAGGAATCGTTGGCTCGCAGTTGAGCAATGATATATGGAGCAGATGTTCCATGTTCAACAACCAGAGCCTAGAGGGCGCCACAGCGATGATATTCTCTTGAACGATGATTCATGTAGGGTTATTCAACAAGAACGTTCGCAAACGTTTTTAAGAAATAGATCCACAGGTCCCTCCCTGCAGACGTCATACGTTGTTATGCTAAATTAATCTTCAGATGCCATAAATTGACTTTTTTGGTAGAAAATGCTTATAGGTACAACGTGTATACATGTACATGGTTTAATTAAAATGAGTCGTATTAGTTATTGTTCTCAGCTAGATATAAGAAGAAATAGCTGCTCAACCATATCAACAGATATCACTCTTGTCCGTTTTGAGAAACTATTGTACTAAAGTTGGTAAAGTTTCTAATCAACTGATCCAATGGTATATTTCAAGTGGAGAACATCCACATATACTTTACACATTACAATTGTACAAATTGGTACTCATGTTGGTAGCAACAAAATGGTCTCGTAATTTTGAAATTAAGCTCATAATATTTTCTTGTTGAAAACAGAGAACGAATTCTCGCAAAAGTACATGTCGCAAATTAATTGGAAATAAATTGTCTGTTTGTGGATGATTCATCACGTCTGCATTTGCATTGCAATTAAAAGTAGCTTATAGATTAATATTTCATACATGTGATCGTTTCCATACACTCCAACAAAAAAGTATATCCCTAAAGGCAAAAGAAAGGCTCTATCGATTAACGAAATGTGCACGCATAACTTTCCCTTCTTAATTAAAATTCATTCCGGTGGATTCAGGTTGAATCCATTTATATGAAATTTCAATTAATTTTATTCAATCAAACTGTCAGTAACTTCGTTGCATTTTAACATATAACCTTTTATGTCTACAAATATAACCTTATATCCATTTTTATTACAAAAAAATGAAAAATCCTACAAGTGTACTTCGGTATTGTCTCTACTCCGGCAAAAACACTTCAGCTCCAGTAGGCTGGCAGTGATTGCCAAGCGGTTAGGGGCAGCTAAATCAGAAATTTCATTGTTATGTTAGATTAGTAGTAATTAAACACAAAAAAGAGATAAAGGATAACTTCCAAAAGAAAATACAGGTGTTATTCTTGACTACTAAATAAGCATGTTGAAACAAATATGTTGCGCACTTTTGGAACAGGGCCGTATTACTCGTAAACGAAAATTATAACCAGTTTTAGCACAAACCTAAAACACAAAGATTTAGCACAAATCTATCATTTGCAATCATATAAGAGAAATGTTGTGGGAGGAAGCATGCCAATTTTCTAATTAGAATCGATATCTGCAAATCTCAATAACGTTGAATTTTCCTAAACGCTGTCAACGTGCTTTCAGCTTTCTCGTATAATAAAGTAGTAATATTCGAAATTAAAATCAATAACCGCAAAATCATATAAAATTAATTCGAGTTTAATTAGGTTTTCTCCTTACACATTTAAAAATATAAAATTGTATTTAGGAAGGCTTAAAAATCTATTATGTCTTTCCTGTTATTTTCTGTATAAACAATATACCATGAGAGCCATGACACAAGACAATTTCAGGCTACTCAGCTTATAATTGTCTTGGCAATTGTTAAAAATACATGTACAACTATTGCACCGGTACTGTATACACGAGCATATGTACGATAGATTATGAGCGATTAACGTCTCGTTAAATAGTTTTATTCTCCGTCACGTGTTTATTCTGTAGCGAACAGACAAGTTTCCTTATGACGTCATTGCAAGCATTTTTGGACAGAAGCCTCACCTCTAATCGGAAGGGATAAGGCCTTGTAGTACCCCAAAAATTATAAGCCATCATTAAAAAGGCCTATCTGCTCTTTCAGCTTTTCATCTTTTTATTGAGTTTTAACAAAGCAATTTTAGTGGGCAATTTAAAATAATGACAGAACTGCATGTTTTACGACAGTCGAAAACATGCAAAAGGCATCGGAAATCTAATAAAAAATGTTGCAAATCAGCTATAGTTATCCGCATCAGAAATCGGAGACGTTCTGTAGATCATTAAAAGTTAATACAGTATACAATGGTACATGTTAAGGACTTCGTGTGACCTATATATTTGCAAGCGTAATTCATACTCCATCTGTAGGTGTTTGGCAAAATTAGCTTAAAACGCAAGTTTAATTTCATTTGGGAAATATGTATTTTCCTATATATAACCATACAGTATACTGGGTAAAATGTTCAACATATTATAAGCTTATAGTTAAATGCGAGAGATGTGTTGTATATGTAAATACTGTTACTCCAACGTGGTAATGTATACTAATAAATAGTGTACTGTATTTGCACTTCAGCATGACACCTATCATTAACGATAAATTTGTCGTCGTGTACATCATGATTAAACCAATTGATTGAAAAGTGAACTTTTTTTAAAAAATTATTAGCAGATTTTAATGTTGAAATTGACAACACTGTACTTGCTGGTTATCTTCGAAAGAAAAAATAATAGAACCACTCTGAATACTATTTGTATATTCGAATATATTGTATACAGAACAGTATACCATGGCTACACTCAATCATGTCTACACTCAGTATCATGCAGATCGTCAATCCCGGAATTTCCGAAAAAAATCATCAACAATAAAACGTTTATATAAATAAATATATTCGTGCGAGGTAGGTTAATAAACTTTGTTGTGGCAATTTTCATTTTTTGCAGCAAAGGTCATCGATTTAATTTTTTGAGGATTATTGACAATGATTAATGCAGCGTTGATGACAACTTTCGAGCCTTCGAGTTCAAATTTGTAAACAAAGATAATTAGCAGCATAAAAAATTTTATCTAGTGTGTAGAATAGCAAATTTAATGCAAATTGAATCAGATTAACATTGGTGTAGCGTGTTTTCTAACTGTGTACAAAGTATTTTATTTCAACTCTACTTGTCAGTATCTAAAATGACACTTGTACTATCTGTCGGAATTTATTCCTTTATTATTTTTTGTGTCCTTCTGTGTTTAACCGTATAACTAACTTAAAAACGGAATTTCTGATTAAGCTGCCCCTAACCGTCTGGCAATCACTGCCAACCTAAAAGCCGTTAGGAGAAGCCCATGGTCGCGTAGTGTCTTTGCATGAGCAGAGACTATGCCGATCGAAGTACACCGTATAAACATCATTACAATAGGGATGCCAATGACACACAACCTAACTTTGCTATGGACAATGCAACAATTGCAGCATTTTACGACTAGTCGTAATAATTTTATGTTCGCCAATCCCTGACCTATTATTAGCCGACTCTAAGCAATTAATAAGGAGATGCGTGGGTAAGCCGGTTATTCGGATGACACGCAGATTGAATATCTCAAATGACTCAAAACGAAGGAAAATCACTCAATAATCTGTATTCAATTATCTCGAATGCCAGTGTGTCTTCCTACACACCAAGTTTTATGCTTAGCTTCCAATAATGCACAATTTCTGTTGATGTCTCAATTCAACATGAGTCAATGAGCATTTTTAGGTCCTCTAAAACACGTCCACTCACATTAAATGGAAGGCAGGAAACAATCCTTCACCATTATTTTAGTCAATTGCTTTTTCACTATTGCAACTTCGTCATTAACAAAATACCACTGCATGGCACTTTCACTTATATTGATTAGATTAGAAAAAATAAAAAGTTTTGTTATAGGGGATAAGACTATAAAATCTTTATCCAAAACACAATACCATCGGAAAACGATGCTCTTTCACGTCATTATTTCAGATGTAGGCCTACAGCACGAGGAAGCGTTTTTGCAAATTTCGTTGATGGGTTCAACAAACTTATACAACTTATGCGGACTCAACCCATATCTGCTACGAATTGAATTTCGGCTAAATCGATATTAAATGATTACATCACAACGCCTTAATTCATCCACAACTTACATATCCAGTAAATGGGACCAGATTCTCAATAAAGATGCGTGTGCACGTAATTTGGAAGTTGCGAAGCACCACCGAGCTCAAAAAACCTGCATTTATAATTTTCATCAGAATATCCAAACCAATAATCTGCTGCGGAATGCCTCGCTAGATTTACAGCAGCAGCATATTGGACAAGCTTGCGTTAAACGTGCCATCAAGAGTAACTGCTTAAAATTCCACTAAGACCAGCTTGGAATCATTTTTAGTCATCTGGACATTGAACCATTCGACATCCATCTAAGCATCTACTGTATCATCGCTTGATTGGTAGAAAAGGGCCGGTAATAAGCTCGTATAGGTAGTGCATTGATCGTTGCAATCAACTTTATGTAATAAATCCATCGCAATAAGTAGAAACGTCGCCGTAGCATTATTCAGAAATGAAAATTTGTAGAATAAACTGCATGAAGGCAAATGAAATTCAGCAACATGTATACATTTAGAGCGCACCCCTTGATGAGAGTGTCATCACTCTTCATGTCACTCTATAATGAGCACTGATTGCTACTACTGTTTCCATTGCTTTGGCAAATTCCGTAACGCTCAAAGTGCTTTGCTTGTATTATTAATGAAGAAACGAAATACCTTAGAAGAAGGAGAGAATGTAAGAATGGCTGGCAGACCAATTAGCATTACAATGACAAGGTGTGAAAAGTATACATGTAGAAAGCATGATTTTGCCCTCTTAAGTAGTTCCCCTAATAAGGGAACACAACAGCAAAGATCAGCACGGTCTTGACATCTCGCCAATGTTAAGTCAGCAAATAAATCTCAATGGACTGGTTAGGTTAGAGTACTGACATTTACTGGTATTGATTACTGGAGGACTGACAGTATTGGTATGCAGTGAAACTGCTCTAGTGGGACACCTGACCCAATCATGTAGCTTTGCCAATTTGGCAAATTTATGACAATTTAGCTTTGCACCGAACGTGTGCCATAGAATTAACATTAGGGGTAACCCTTCTAAGAGGTTCACCCCGTAACTCTAAAGTGGAACAGTGTTTTATGTACTGCCAACGAGGAAAACCCTCTTTAATGGGACGATTTGTTTGCCAAATGGGCGCTCCATAGCATAATGAAAGGTTTCTAGCATGCAGGGGCGCCCATGTGGGTATTCAAAAGGGGGGGGGTGCTAATTAGTGATTAAAGCTAGTATCATAGCGTGTGATTAAAATAACCACATGAATTAGGCGACAGTTCACGCTGATTAAATTGCTTTTTGATAGTCAATGGATTTTCCCGAATTTGTGGAGAGAACCCCTTCCAATCGGACAACTGAAACTTGAGGTCTAAATTGTGATGAGAAGCTCATGTTGACTAAATTGCTTTTTGTGCAGTCAATACGCATTTCCCACCTGGGCCGTGTGGCGAGAATTATTCATGTTGTTGAAAATTCTGTGTTCATTAAATTGAAACTGATGACTTTAGTTTATACTGCACTACCTCATATTTCTCTAAAACTAGGTAAACTCACTAACTGGGACACTGCTAGAATGCACCATGGGCGTTTCACATAGAGAGGTTTCACTATATTTCGAAAATTGTAACCCATTTAAGTGATTACACTGCAACACTAAGGATACCCAACGTGGAATCGTAGGCGGCAAAACCGAATACGATTATTTTAATGAAACTAATGGCTATTAAAGGATGCCATTTCAAACGGGAAAACCGTGTTCAAGAAAATTGAAACATTCCTGCGTAATTACGTGAATGCGTAGCGAGGAGTTCATTTCGATCTCCACTACTAATTAGGTTCAAGTTACACCAAGATTGAGCCTCATTAATTAAAACGATCCAACAAGAATAAGTTGACGTGTTTAGGATTTGCACGAGGTAATAGAAGGGAAATATTAATTAACACATCTTGTTTCGAGGTTGACACTTTAATTAGAAGACGGAATTAGTAACAGGGCCCAAGGGAACGTTAATGGATGCAAAAAAATCAATGAGCCCATTTTTAATATTTGAAAAAGCATGAGAGTATATAACAGACCTTCGCATGCATGAAAGTAGATGCGAAGTCTAGTATTTCATTTAAAAGTCTTCAGCCGTTGGATTATACAGTAGCTGATAAGTGAACAGTTTACCTTCTATGTTGGCGAAATCATCTAATGAAAATCCAAGGATCTGCTTACACAAATCAATCAAATTTGTTTCAAAAGTATGCATTTCTTAGTTTGTTTATAGATCATTCATTCAATAAAAAATCAGGAAAGACAATATTTTGCTGAACATTGCAGGTTACAGTTTATGAGCACACTTGTAGGAGTGTATAATAAGAACGTTCATTGTATGTGAAAAGGCTTTTTTAATGTTCGGTAGGCATTTTTGCTCAGTTTTGACATATTTTAGTCCAGAAAATTGTTCCAAAATTCAATTTAACATGACTATGCATACTAGTTCTATACTGTGGACATTTATTTTTTTTAAACACGCAAAGGTTAAAACAAGTTGACTGTTACTCAAACATGTTAATATATTACTTACGAAAATTAGTTATTTCTGCACTGCGACGGTCAATTTCAAGGCATTTACGTTTATATTGGCCTCACCGATGCTTAAAAATCATGAGGAAGGTTTTGATTCTCTTTGAACTTCACCAGTTAGATGATTGAATTGTCAAATGAGGAGAAGATAGAAGATTCTGTCTCATTACAGAAATTAGATAAAATCCAAGAAGGCAATATAGTGTTTTTTTACCAATCCAATTTGCAATACCTTCAACTTGCTAGCTGCTTTTATACATATATTTTTTTTCGGTATATGCGGTATAGAGAATACGACGAAAAACCGTTGATGTATAAGAAATCAAAACTGTCCTTGAGGGAAAGTAGTCAGAATTAATTTTTAATTCACATTAGAGTGCGATGTTTTCTAAACTGGATCCACTCATCTTCATCTTAAAATTTAACCACTGCTTTAGAATTTGTCATTCTGCAATATAGGTTAGACGAATTTGTTTCCTTTTTATAAAATTAGTTTGCGTTTTTACTTCACTATGCCATACTTGAGTCGTCTGTTATCAGGGAAGAGGGGCAGGTTAACAGAAACGATAAAGGGATTAATTAAAACTGCAAGGTGCACACAAATTCGTAATTACTAGAGTATTTTTAAAATTTAAACTGAAGCTTTAGTAATAGCTACAATCTGGTTTAAATGTTGTACTCTGGAAAGGCTATCATGCATGCATGACACGTTCATCATAGTTTGTTATCGTTGGAAAACCTTAAGGGCCTTAATCCAACTTCCTCCAAATAATATCTTCAATGACAGTTTCAATGTTTGATATGCTGAATTGCATATAGACCATTTCATTAATTTATTTTATGTTCACAATGGAATCGTCCTTAGTTAATAAATACTGCATATGGTGCTAGTTCTATATTTATCGTATAGAAATTAGCTAAATAAGTAAAACTAGAGCAATGACTTGTTTGATGAAAATATGCTATTATAAATGAAATATTGACTGAATTTTCCCCACCATAATAAATAATTAAAACAGCAGTATATCAACAAAAACATGAATTATTAAACCGCCAATTTTTATATTACAATCAGAAACAGATAGTGAATGAGCACATCATTTTTTTAAACATTGCATGAAAATGTAATTTCAATAATTTTATCGAACATTTGTCATGCAACAGCAATCACTGCAGAGCAACACTGTCATATTTTTATGCAGTATTTTGAGAAAGTACATGTATTATATAAAACCCATACCTAATGTTTACTTTTTTACATTTACCAATGGACAGTCAAGTATATCTATTTTATCACTAAATTATAGAGTGTGATTATCGATGACCTCATGTAAATGTAAATATAAGCAGAAAAAGTGAATTCTTCTTCGCAATATCAAACTGAAGCATTTCTCTTACGCTGAATTTTGAATGGGGTATTGAATGCAAATGATGGTAATTAGAGCTATTGAAGCGGTTGTACAGAAACGCTATTATTTTCCTTACTGTAAAATTTTTTGTATAGCAATAAAAATCCCAATATCGATTTGTAACCGAAATCTCATGGTGAAATAGTAAAACGTTGGCATTTGCCTAGGATTCTACATGTAGATAGTATAAGATCAACATCATGCATTAGGTAATATAATGTGCTTGTAAGTCACTAAGATACATGTATCCTTATTTAAAAATTAAGTAAGGAATGCATCAGTATTGTTACACGACTTGGTCATTTATTCACCACGACTGGCTTATGGAGTCAAGTACATGTATACATATAGATCTAATAACCAGTACACATGGATAATGTATATAGTTTTTCATCGTCCACCGTAATTGGCTTACCGAGTAGCAAAGACATTCCCCAGTCGCCAGAGCTGAAAGGGTCAATAACGATATTGAATTACCTCTTTGCCTGGCTGGTAGTTTAAATACTAAAGGCTTTCAAAGATTTTAATTCACAACATGCACCGATATAAACGTCAAGTGTTGAAACCTCTACTTCGAATGCAATACTGGATATGCTGCGCCATGTTTGCCAATTAACAGCCGACATTTTGAATAATGTTTAGATTAAAAGATTCCCTGATAAAAATCAATCATTCTACATTTTGTATAGGTGGCTTGCACACAAGGTTTTCTTTAAATCAGAAAGGATCATTAGTACATCATCTCTAGAATGTAGAAATGCAATTTATAAATGCCTTTCACATTTCAACTCAGCGCATGAATAATTCATTGAATCGTAAGTATTGTTCCAATAATAACTCAACTTTCACGTTCAAACAGCGGCAGCGAGTTGAAAATTATAAAGAAAATGTTCACCTTATATGTGATCGAGATGCTTTGGACATCCATATCTATCAAAAATCACGAGAAGGATTACGACTTGAATAGCCCTTACATTCATAGGCAAGAGTTACATATATATATAGATAAAGTTAAACATTTCAGCCAAATTCTATTAGCCAGTATAAAGAGAATTCTCGGTCCCAAAACAGGTAACAGCTCCCGTTATATGCCATGGGAGTGTTAACCCTAAATGGCGAAAATCAACGCTTTCCATATTATCATTACTGCTATTAATTATTTCTAACGATTTTGAATTTTGGAAAATGCTTATCAATTAGTAAATATCATTAAGGCTCCAACATCTCTATGTTTACTTTTCATTCGTTGCGTTATATTGTAAGCACTGTCAACAGATTGCCAATTTATCCTTTATTTCATAAACATTCACATACAAAAATGAGAGAGCAGCATGTTTTCATCTAGTCAGTTGGATTGATTGAAATCTGAATGCCGATATACTGTATTTATTTCTCGATCTGGTAAACAAACCGAAATCCCCCTTAGGTTGCATGGTATGAAATTCCGCATTCTGTTATAAATAGGTACAGATTTTACGCAGCAAAATATACGTGATAGAACAAAATTGCAAGACTGTGTTAGCAACTGTTCAACATGTGTAAAATTTGGACTGAAGACCAACTTTAATTATAAATAACCGGAAGACTAACACGAGAACGCTGTAGGCTAAAATATTCCTGTGTTTTCTTGCATAAGCACCAACTTTTTTCACTGCTTTAGTTAAGGTAAAGAAAAGTGATGCTTTATACCATGTGAAAGACAAATCTGTTGATTTTTTCTTGTTGGGTACAATCATATATATTTTTCGTCACAATTTGGCATTTTTGATTTGGCGATAAATTTCAACGATAAAAATAAATCGGGTCAAGAATATAGAGCGAACTAATATGTATGGAAAATTATTGCTCAATTGTAACCCTAAAAATAACCCCATTTTATGTGGGTGTTCGCCAAATCGGTAACTTGGCCTGACAATTTACATACAGTAGTTACACGTCATTCATCTGATATACTGTGGTTAGAGGCAATAAAATTTAAAATTAACACTGATCATGTCAGTGAAAAACCTTTTATGTTTGTATGCTGCACTACGAAGTCGATTCTCATTAACTACTAAACTAGGGGCACTTGAGCATTATTGACTTTCAGGGGGTACCACTAAGTCCAGGACGTCATCTAAATCAAGCAACCTTCGCCAACTCATGTAACCTATGTATCACAAGGCGCAAAATAATAAATAGTATCAGCCGCATCTTGAAGCCAGCAAGTACACCAAAATACAAAAAAAACAAAGTGCAGCAAGGAGCTAGACAGACTGTTTTGCGAACTGAAAAATTGCTAAAATCGAATTCTTTCGCTAAGCGGATTAGTCTACTACTGTATGTCACACCAAGCACGTCTGCGGAAGATTCAACCAGGAATGAAATCACAAAATTATTTTTAGTTCTTCTTTTCTATTTGATTTTTATTTCATCATTTCAACGAGGAAATTCTGTTTTTTTTTTGTTGTTTTGGTTCGCATATGCTGTACATCAGATGCTCTTCTGCATAGTTACCTTGAATTGTGGTAGTAAACCGACACTGTTAATTTTGTGGACCTAGGCGATTATTATTACCTATCAACTAACCTATCACCTAACAAGTATCAGCGTCGGTGGTTATTAAGTTAGTAGGATATATGCACACCTCGCAAAAATTGGCTTCGCCTAACAGCTCATAGGCGTGAGGGGCAACTTGCAAATTTAACATAATAAAATCTAACCTGACCTAACATAACCTAACCTATATTAACCTATGCCTATTGGTTATAGGTTGGGCTACCTTGGGTTAGTTTGGGTTAGGTCAGGCTCGGTTAGGTAAGGTTAGGAAGAACAAAATAATTTGCAAGTTGCCCAGCCAAGATTATGTGCTGTTAGGTGCTGCCCACAGTATAGGGAGGTGTGCACATAACTTTCTAATATCGCGTCCTTGCCTTAATGAGACAAACGGAATAACTGCTCTACAATCGTAAATTTTACTTTCGTAAATTGCTTACAGCTGACGGAAGTTATGGTTCTTCTTGACATACTCCTTGCTCGAACCTTGCTGGGACTCGACCAAATGTCATATAGCGAAAGGAGATCAACTTTTTATTGTAGGTGGTCATTTATTAACGGATTTTCAACAGCCAAACGGGCATTAAAACTGTATTTGTTGCATAAAACATAACAGACATGATACTGTTGAAACGTATAAGAGGCAATCGAAAGTTAACTAGCTAGAAACGTTCAGACATCTTTTCTAGCATCCTGAATCATTCCTTTTGCCAATGTAGCGCAATGACGTTATTCAAAGAAAGATGTACATCAGAGTCATTATGACGATATTTATATTTTATCTGGTGCCACTCACTTTTTCAGTTACACGTACACGTAGAGTAGGTTAGCAAATGGAATTCCGAAATCTATATATCTATTTTTCAATGAATTTTAAATTCATGACACTTTGAATACACCGTGACTTCTATCCCACAGAGAGGACAAGACAAATGTACGAGTCGCTCCAAATCGGATCGATGAGGAACATTTCAAAAGTCAAATTATGAGGTGAGAATAGGATCCTGACTATAAGAAAAAAAACCTAGATTGAAATGCTCTATACGGCACGTATAAAAGTGTTTCGAAATTAAAATTTTATTCTGGGACTTTTCATCTAAGAAAGTTGTTGCCTGAACCAAAATGAAGGTAACATTTTTTGAAAACCTTGCACACCCAATAGTATTCAGCCAACCGATTCCGTTAACGGGTTTTTAAAACTTTCCACACACACACACACAAATTCTGTTTATTCTTGCAGTCTACCAATACACTCCGGTTGTTTTGTGTGATGATGTGTCAATATTATACAAATATTTTTATGTGGCGAGTTTTTATGAATAATCACATTGCAACATTTCAAGCCCCATCCTAATATTAAAAACGTAACATCAAATACAGTTTAAGTTTTAGCCGACTCGTCTTTGCAAGTCTTCGGTAGAAATGTGTTATTATAATTTATCGGTAAAATCAGGACCAAATAACGGCATTCCCCATGTGGTCAGCTGAAAATCGGGAATTTGAAAGCACTATTCGACGTAAAATTGAACTGTAAAACTGTTTTGCAAGCCATGAATATGAGAAATGGTCACATCTTTCAGTTCATTTAGAGGGTTACCGTAAAACTGCTTCTACCCCCCCGTGGATTGTTATGATTGCTGCATATCGCTTATTACATTTAAGCTCAGTATAAATTACATGTACTGAATAATAAACTGTACATTGCATCGATTTTGGCAATAGAGCGAGTTCCACAACGCTAACCTGAGATCTGTGAAATTCGATGCATATTTCAACTTGTTTGAAAAAAAAAATCGAATTGCAAATCAGGACAGCAGGACTAATCACCTAAGAAATGTTTGGGTGAAATACAACTAAGTGCTGAAAAAGAGGGTACTAACGTTAAATTAGATACGCTTGATCTCTCGAAGGTAGAAACGGAGTTAATGTTTGTTTACTTTATTTGGTGTAGGAGAGAGAGAGATAGAGGAAGAGAGTTCGTAAGTTAGGAGGATATTGATTTCGTAACAGACTCTCTGTAAGAAAAACCAGTTCCTTAAAACTAGTTATTTTGAGTTCCACACTGGAACGACTTCCCTGCCACTCAAAGTCCTCTATATGGATTCCATTCCATATTCATTGTGTTGTAACCCAGAATCACGTCATCATACTCAGTCACTTAACAGCTGAGTTTAAATTATCTGGGAACGGCAGAGGTGTATTGCTACAGTCAGTTTACTAACGTGAAATAGTATTTACTGGGTTGATCCAACGTTGATATTTTATCATTTAATGTTGTGCACGTTCAATTCTACAGTTAAAATGCAATTTTTATCTCTCATGTCACATTAAATAGCGGGATAGAGGCGTTACATCGCAAAGATTTAACTTTTTTCCTACTTCGTGCAAGGGCATAAAAATCATGAAAATTCAATTTTATTCACGCCAACCTGAGCAGCATGGATATTGAAAATGCGTGTATCTAAGAAGCATTCAATTTGGCGCTTATTTGTTGTCCTTTTAAAGTTCACAATTTCAGGTTAAGAACTGATCTAGTAGCTAACATATCCAGCCACTCTCTCCAATGTTTAAAAATGTAGCAGCTATCTCTCTAATGCTCTTGTGGAATTAAGAGACTCTTGCTGGTGAACCGAGTCTATGGATTTTTAGCCACGTGTTGCTTGATGGAGGTTGCGACCAATCAGAATCTGGATGTGGATAACAAACCTTTTTCCGAAGCAATGCTAAATCCTAATAACAGGGATCCAAAGTGGGCGGAGTGAGTGTGATAAGCCCTAGAATGAATTTGAAATGATGTGGGATGATTCGTGTTCGTGCCATTTCCACCCACTCGCACTTGGGTCTGCGTTGGCGCCCAAATTTCATCGTCCCCTATAAGTTGCTTTAAAATTTTGGTGCCAGACTGGCCTGAGTCTCAGAACGGAATCTGCGCAAGGAGAGATCGCAGCTAGCACCATCATCGGGAACTTCTCTCGCACAAACAGCCATAGCCATTAACTTGAAACTTTACTTCTTCTAAGTCTGAGTGCGGCTTCAAATCAGATTTTAGGTCAATCTTTTAAGTATTTAAAAAACTATCGAGTAAATCTAAAAGCTTCGACTTGGCAATCTCTTGAAACAGTGCGTGTGTGCTTCGACTTCGCACACTCTACGAAGACCCAAAAGTACAGTAAGTAACCGCATGTTTTCATTGTGCAGTAGTTTCATCATTATAAAGCGTCCAAAATCTTTGAACAACTCTTTGTATATTATAATTAATCTTATTTTGCAAATTGCAGTGATGCATGAGCACCTTGAATGCTCACAAAAAATGAAAAGAGTTAAATATCTTAATAAATATCTTTATACGTGACATTTTAGTACTGTTTTCGAACAAGTTATGCATGCTGTATGTGACGAGAAATTTATGAATCTGCTCATGAATGAAATTACTTTTATATCACTGGCTAAACGATTAAAATGCAACTGTGTAAAGAAAAAAATTGGAGATTTCATAAAATAGTACACATACTGGAAAGAGCTACACATTTTCCGAGCAACAGCATTCCGCTAATTTACTAACAGCCCTAGCACCCTCATTTAAAGCAATTAGACTGAGTTTCCAATTTGCTACCTGCAGATAATGGTGTAAATGACGCCGAGGAGATATTAGGTAAGAGCTTGCTACATAAAATATTTATATTCACGAAATTCCCCTCGTGGATTAGCAAGAGAAAAGCAAGCAAACTATAACAATTACATGTAAAGGGAACATCTCATTTTGATTAAGCTAGGTGGTAATTTACACAGGATGACACGTGGAATATTCTTCAACGTCAGGTTTAATTACGTTAAAATATCATGTCTAATGTAATATTACCGATCATGTCATCCTTATTCGATCAATTTTCAAAAGCTACAACAACAAGCTGAATTAGTCTAGGAAGTGATAGACGCGCTCGGTTTCATTTTGTTAACAGTATCCCGACCTATAGCAGAGCATGTCACAATTAGTCATAGTAGTGATTCTTGACATCGAGTATCAAATTAAGCTTACAAGTAATTATGATCAACTTTGGTACTTGTCATGACGTTTAATGAGCAACTTTGCATAGATTTCCCATGCCTTGTAAAATTTACAAGAAAATCCTGCGTTGTACAAATATTTTTATCAAAAAACGTTTCATATTTTAATATTTGGAAACAGCCAGAAAAAAACGAACTTTGATTAAATAATTATTTCTGATTATCCCTTGCCACAATGAATCTAAAAATATCAATAATGCCATTTCTATTTACTTCTGTCCTCTGGTTCTGTTTCATTTACAGACGACCTTTAAAATATTTCAGACACTAGTTTGAACAAGCTGTATACTTTACCAGTCTTTTTTCCTATTCTCTTTATTTAAGATGCCAGATCTGGTGACGGAACATAAAATCAATCACCTGAAACATTGCTAGATAAACAATCTCCCCTAGTACCGTAGTGAGCGCTGTTTTTCCCAATCGTTACATTATGTTATTCTTGTCAAAATAAACTTTAAAACAATCCTTAAATGTTAACAGTGCGAGTAAAACAATAGCTGTAATCCACAACCGATTTCACACAGATACTGAGGAATAAGATGTGTATAAAAATTCTGGACAAAACTTTTAAAATCATATGGTGATAGTTCAAATGGGAAGTAATGAATCAGTGTTTGTACCTTAAAATGTACCACTAAACATTGAGATAAGGCTATTTTATTTAAGCATTTTGCATAAGTCTGACTAATGCAAGCTTAAATGCATTACAGTAATTGCATAGGTAATGCAATGATTGTAAAACACGCCATTTACCAGCCATGTGTTATCATTTTCTTAAGTGTTCTGTTTAATTCAATTTTGGACGTTTCTTCGATACTTTATGCATTAAAACAGTCCATTTGCTAAATGAATATTCACAGAACGTAAAACCATATGCTAACCATTAGATAACCGATAATAAGAAGCATTTTGAAGAATAAAACTTTTTCCTCATACATATTAAACAACTTCGGGATGTACACCCAGACAAGGTAATCTACCACATGCAATTGCATATCCTTAGCATCTTTAGAAAATAATTTTATTAATGATATTCATTCTTCTGGCTAAAAGAGTGATAGTATTAATAAAAAGGAACGCTACCTAAAGGCATTTAATGATTTTTAATGCAATCTAAGTCACCTTATTAACAATTAATTTGGAACAAGAGTTAAGGAGAAATCAACAACTCTTAGCAATAACCAATCGCATAAAAACTAAAATATGAATAAATTATCCTGGACTATAATTCTCAAAGATGTCAATAGAACGGTAGTTTCAATAACCATTCATTGCAAATTGGCTGGTGTATCCATGGCACATGTTTATTTCAGATTGTACCTGTATACATGTACGTACACTGTACTACCAAAAACAATGAGTGCACTCCTCGTGAGAATCTTTTGAACCACAGCCAGTGATTTTTGCAAATTACTCATTCCCTTTGTACATTGCAAAAGCTATTATCAAAACCTGCCAGCAACATAATAGCACAACGCTTGTTTGTTTAATACATACTCACAATGGACTAGAATAGCATTAATTTTAAATGAATGTTCGGCATTTGAGGAAACGGGATTGTTGAAGAAAAATTCTTTATAGTTAACAACTAAACCCAAGTTTCAAATTCGAATAACAAATTACATGCTTAATACGCATTACTTAACTTTACGTTTAGTGACTAATTAGGAACTTTGTCGTATCGATGTTCCAGCTAAACCTCTCATTAAATCAAAGAATGAAACGGGCATTTTTAATGCGAAACAACTACTTGTTAAGCCATATGAACTTTAATAGAGCTGCATAAACGTTAAAACAATTTTGTAATTACAAACAGGATTTACCCAAATAGCCAGCGATAACCCGTTTATGAACCTTGAGTTGAAATTTACATGAACGTTTGACACACGTTCATGTAAAAATTCAATTCAACATTATTGCTAAAGATTAATACAATTATCTAAAAAGTGTACACTACATTCGCATTCTTTTTAAATACAATACGTTTTCTTTTGTTAGTTATTCCGATTTTTTAGATAGTCATTATCATCACAATTTCCCATAAACTCTTAAAATAACTCATCAAATGCCAGGCATTTGTCTGGCATATCATACATCATAGGTACAGCTTCACTACCTGTTCTAAACTCAATCCTCAATCATCAAATACCGGAACAGTATACTGTAGAAGGCCTGGCAAATCATACATCATTTGCCAGGCCTTCTACAATTGTATATGTATAGGCGCAGCTTCTCCGCCTGTTTTAGATTCAATCTTTTAAAACAGGTACACAAGTAAAGTCAAAAGCATTAATGATATATTGAGTCTCACGCTAGTGTACATCCAGATCATCATTGTCGCTGGGCAAGTTATCAATATCAGTTTAATTTCACATATTACATTTATTTAGCCCTATGTCCAAGCTTTTTTTTGAAAATTCAATTGAACTAGGAGAAGTCCAATTGTTAGGCGATATATTACCACCAACATCACTTAATGCGTGCATGACATGCAAAAAGGGCCAAAAGAATTGGTTACGTTTACAGATTGAGATTACTTTCACCATATGGCAATTTCCCGACAAAGAGAAATTCTCAAAAAGCCCTATGCTTAGAGCATCACGTTCCCATCTTCATCTAAAAAAAAGATATTTTTTCTTGAAACTTAAAGATAGCTTCAAAGTATATGAAAACGTTGACGTTATTTGAGCCACTTCAGCCATTATGCAAGCCGTATTACGTATTTTCAGTATGCAAATACATGTAACAGTTGATTGTCTACAAAGGGAAATGCAAGCCCACCCAATGACATTATTTACACAAGTTTAAGAACCATTCTTGGCAATCGAAATCGAGTTTGTTTTCAGATTGCTAACCCAAGGATACAGTTTGACATGAAAATGAAACAAAATGTATTCCCAAGAGCTGAATGTAGCCAACGATGTCACCAACGATGGCATATACGGCTGTACACTGTGTAGTATGTTACCGAATTTTGCTAAGACTCAATTTTTTGTTACTATAATCAATTTCTGTAATCAGGTTTGCACAATAACAGCGGCGCTGATAAATCGCACAAAGTCAAGACCATGTACTGAATTTAAATTAAAACTGCGTGTTCTTCTCGCCTCGGGTTCCAACAACAATGAAGTTCAAATTTCCAGTTTACAGGCAATCACCCAGCAGCCATTCATAAACAGGAACTTGGCAATTTCAATAGCACAGTAGAGCTACATTCAGTTGACGTCAAATGTTGACCCAAGCGAGCACGCCACGTTATAAATGTCATTTAACTACAATTTAGCACATGTTTCGCATTAGCGCCTTTCACATCAGTAATGAAAGCAAAGTCTACTTAAAACTCGATCCCGAGGGGAACTTTTGATATTACATCAACTTGTTTATTGAAATTGTGTGAGGTGGTCAGTTCCTTCCATGAATTGTGAATACCATATGAAGTATCGAATGGATGAACCAAATTCTTTGATGATAGCCACAAGCAAATTCTTTCACTCTTAAATGAAACCCTTCAGAAATCATTGTAAGAGTAATAGCCTAAATACATCAGTGACGGCGGTGCTACGTCTTCTCGATTAATATGAGATGATATTTAATGTGAGCATGCATGTATGTGCACCATTCAATTTAATAAGATATTTTCATCACTGTTGGCCACACAAGTAGATTCACGATAATTCTTAAATTACGGCTTCCAAATAGTACATAAACTACAAATTTTATTTTTTTTAGCCACTACAATGTTTAAAATCATTCAGATTAAAAAACAAGCAATTAATTTTGAAACCAAAATAAACTTTCTCAAAATAGTCTTTCGTAGTGAGCCGCCGAGGCTTTGAGTTGCTCGATAACTTTCAAATTGGAATTTGCATTCAGAAAATACATGTAGGTTGCAAATAAGTGTATTAAAACTACCACCTCTTGAAATTTATTGAGTGGTGATCACACCGTAATGTTCCACACGAAACAAATTACAAACTTTAACCGATGTTTCTTCCTTTATTCAAGTGTTTCTTTATGCATGTTAAAACAAACATTACATAACTAGAGTGATTTTAACTATAACATTGTAATGTCATAAAATATTAAACCAAAAACAGCAGAATTGTTTTTGCTATATCAAGAAACATCATGAGGAAGATAATGTGCAAAACTGCCGTTTAATTATAACACCGGGCAACGATATGATAAACTTCAGACGGTGGCGTGAAACCAAGGAAACACCAGACACATCTATCAAATGTAATCGCCAACATTTGTCTGAAACTAAAATTTTCAAGAAGCAGGAAAAGAAGTTATATACTGTAAGAGTTTCATACATAATTGATCACAGAGAAGCTGCACCTTAATCCAAATTGCCTTCTTGTCATGCAATTGAATTACATTCTAACAAAAAATATTTCAGCAACGTAGATACATTTCTTCATGAAGTAAAATTATAAATTGTACAAGCTTATAGCTTTCACTTAATAAATTTATCTGGTTAGGTAGCTAAAGCAAATAACGTAAAAAGTGTTCCAAATCAAATGACTGACATGAAAATTGCATCAAATTAAATGCCTATGGAATTACAAATGCATGATAAACATTGTCTTCCCGAAGCTTAAAATTACGATCGTGGCTTGAATTAAACGTAGTTTAATCTCGCATGTATCCCGCTATATTTAACAGCTACTTGGTAATTAAAAGCTTCTCTTACAAGAGGTCATTATCCTTTCGAACTATAAATGAAACGCTAGGCGGAAGCGACGGAAAAGATGCTGAAAAAGACGTCTTGTTCATTAATCTCTTAAGAATGTTCCACCTGGAGCTAATATACCGTTTAATTTACTAAGCTGCAGGGCAGCATCATACAGCAAGCTCATGACGGTTGCATCAAGCGTTAATTAAACGCCATTTAAGGATCATTCTGAAACATTTTAAGAGATTAAAAACACCATGCGCATGAAATTAAGTCGATGAAAGAAATAGTAAATAAGATAACAATAAATATATTATTATCTTTCGATATTTTGATCAGTTTATCGCTGAAAAGTATTTTAACTTCACAAACTTGACATCCCATTAACCTCATACATTAATATATTGCATATATCAATTATAAATAACTTCATTTATAAGCGACGCTTACTTTCTAACGAAAATGATGATATTATTATTTTCCATTTGTTACATCCTTGTGACTTTGAAAGGAACGACTCAGTAATCCGTAGTATATCCATAAAATAACAGAATTTTTGTACTATTACATACGTTTTATAATGGATTATTTTTCTATCTCGTTTCTATCGCAAATGTCATTGTTATCGTCTATTTGATCTACAACTTGACATATATTGATTATTAGTTAATTTTTTTATTCCTTTAAAAAGTCTTCGAGCTTTAAATGCCCTCAGCTATACGAAATAGATTGGATTTTTCAAACGCACATCTGGTTCGATAAAACACTCTAAACAAATTTCACAGAGAAGAGCAGACAATTTTGTTTATCGTATCTGGACTCTCTGGGTCAAACATCAACGAGTTAAATTACTAAACAAACCTCGCGCGTATAACAGACCCAAAATTAAAAATCCAAACACAAAAGGATGAAGGCTGGAACGTGAAACCCACAAATGAGAATTGATTAATGAAATAATTACATTATTGTTGGCGAGAGTATCCCAAACAGATAGAAGATTGCTTCTCAGCCTATGCAATTGTTAGACAATCTAAGATAGACTGGCTTATTTCCTAGGAAACTGCATGCTCTGCTGATTTGTATAATTTTGATCAAGAAAGGCCACCTGAAGTGCGCAGCTTAAGTCTTATTATTTAGCGCTCACAATAGATCCCATACGAGTTTGTCTAACCATTGTTCGAGTCGAGCAAATTGCAAACGTTCAAACTATTGGCATCTTAATTACAGGAACGCTTCATTCGCCAATATTTAATGGGAGGATAAACACTTTGTTAAGACAGGCTTACGTTGGAGTTCGGCTGTGTGACATAAGATATACAGTATATGATATGGAGGTGGAGGAATTCAACATTCGTTCCGAGCTCTGAATACAACAATAAGTGAGCAGACACGCCCAAACACGACCCGGTGTGTTATTAATCAATTTATCTTTTTCAGCTTCTGTTCAAGAAAAAATAAAACTTTGCTATCGAATTTATCTTCTACGAGATGTTTAAAAGTTTCCATGCAAAATATGGGTTCTCATCAAGCAATTAGGATTGCCAAAGCCTAATTGTACACTATGCTAAGAGTACTAGCGATAAAAGTTTCTTGGAACGTGCCCCTTGAATTACAGTGCAGATATGAGAATATTGCCTAAGCATTTGTCTTCCGATATTTTCTTGTAAATGGAAAAATTTCATTTCGTGGATGGCAAAAACCTCAGGAAATATCATTTTAATCATAAACCAGCGAGTCCGTGCGAGGTCCTAAATTGAATAGCCCTATCACGAAGGCTTGCAGGCCTGGTGACTTATTTACTGCATTCTGTATGCAGGTGCCCAATAACAATTCCACTGCAAACAAGGATGCATGAGTTTCACTAAATCAAATCACTTGAGTCTGTGCCAGCTGTATGCAAATCTATCATTTATTACTCAATTCCCTGGGACTCGCCAGTAATAAAACAATCACAATGTTCAAACCATGTACACGTACCAAAGGTAAACTAAGCTTACTATATGGAGGCACGTTCTTACTGCACAATTGAGCAGGTAGCCTATGTTTACCTTAGATACAAAGCGGTTGCATATGTATGGGCATGCACACGAGTACAAGTTTACGTGGAAATCGCACGTTTGTACACAATGTACATGTACACTCATTTGACATGTCTGTGTTGACGTGTCTGTTATTACGAAATAAAAGTTGGTAAACTTTACTATGTAGTTAATGTTAGTTGCTTTAAAACGAAAATCTTCAAATGAAATTAATAAACCTCATATTACTTTCAGAAAAATCTGCATATCAAATGATTCTTGTATTGTTAATTATGGAACAAAGGAGATACTAAGTTAATTTCAATAATATATAAGATTAGACGAATTATTCTTATGAATCAGGGATTCAATAATTGTTCATTAAGTAATGGTGATGTTTTATTGGAGTTATTTTTAACTTACAAATATATGAGCAATAACAAAGCGTTATAATTTCTTTTAGTTTTATCGAAAATCAAAATTTTATGAATAAAGTAATGCAGTCCTATAATGGGCAAAAACACTTACAGTCAAGTTAAATAGGGAGAGTTTTTACTATAAACAGGATATCCGCCTGTATAGCAGCAGCAGGAACTCTTTCGTATTTTTGTAAATTTATCTCACAACAAAACATTGTCATTTCCGGATATGTTAGAAGCTGTTCCAATAGTAAATTCATCCTACTGTTTGTTATCTAAATAGGCGAATTTTGAATATACTGGATATTGCCACCAATACTTTCTCACAAATAAAATGCCCCCTAAAGGTAGGCAAACACTGGAATCTTCTCTGCCTAGCAGGAAAAGTACACACATTCCCTGCATACCTGAATTAGATAACATTAGATAACAGTAGGCCCCTACATGTACTTTAAATTAAATTAAATGTATTGATATTCAGTGGTTAAAAGTTTTTAATAATACAATGCGTTATTCGTGATTAAAATACATTCGCTTAATTTTTTTAAAGATGGACAAAAATAATGTCTATTACATTAACAACAACAATGCCGAAGGTGCTGTGTCATGATAAACGTTAAGTAGAATTTGTTGAAAATCTGATTTCGTGTAAATAAATAAAAATACCATCCCTTTTTTCTCCAAATAATTGAATAAAAAATACAAAAATCTTAATATACGACCGTGTGTTTGGCCCGCAGCATGTAGAGATAACATTACTGTACACCTTGTAATAAAAATGAAATATGACTCGTCCAGCACCTTCCAACAGCCCAGAAAGCCTTCTATAAGAAAGATGCATTAAATAAATTTTGTCTTTCATATTTGTTTTACAAATATTGCCAGTGAAATCGTGAAATACAGTGTACATGTAGCAATTACAGCTATCAAAAAAGGCAAAGCAAAAAATCACTTGCTTGCAAACTACATGCATATATAGTAGCGTCCTGTTAAACGGCACCCCGATGCACTTTTATAAATGTATATACATGTACTGTATAAGCATTGCCCCTATTACAATACAGTATGTGCCATCATACGATGTCTGACAACCTAATTATAACATTTCCTAAGGCAACAAAACAGAGTGCACTTCGTCCAAAGCTCAGCGATCAATTCAAGCGATTGATAATGCGTATTTTATATTCTTCCATGTAGATTTACGGAAATCTATCCTCAACAGAAGATCACAAAAATGCGACAAATTCTGCTAGTCGTCGTCTGCGTTTCTTACATCTTCCTCATCGCCACCACTCTAGTACAGTCTCGTGCTTTAACAAGGTACTCGTACAATAATCATTGTTTTTTAATGTCTCATTTTGAAAATTGCAATATAAAACCCCGATAAAAGTATTATAATGGATATTCTCTTCTAAATGATGTAATCAAATATATATAATTAACATGAATCACTGTGAAGCTAGTTTTGATATATACAGGAGAAGAATGTTTCATAAGCTTTGGAACATTTATAAGAATTGTTTAGGAGCCTTGATATAATTACCCCGTACTTCCAGTCGTATACATGTAGCTATGCCTCTTTCGTGGTAGGACTAATGCAAGTCACAATAATTACGGAATACAGAAATACTCAAAAAGATTTCGTTAAAAAAAATTAAATCATGGCATTACGCGACAACTTTATCACATAAGCTAATTAATTATACAAACAATAAAAAATCTGTCTGTTTAAGCTAATAATTAGTAGAAACTGCACTTGTGTCAGACTACGCGTTAGATGTTCGTGGGGATAACAAAAAGAACGCAACAATAAATTTAATTTGCCCCTATTATTCCACACTGTATACTACAATGTTAACCAAACATACAGTGCAGTAATGACTTCAATCAGCCTAATGCATTATTTGCAGTTGAGTTGCACTGTTTTTGAGTTCCAAATCCACGCGACTAGATTCGCCAAGAAATCGATGAGGGTGATAAATAAATACATGTTCAATTTTACACAATTTTGTTCTTAACGAAGATGAACCACTTTGCCAAAATCCTTCGTCTAGAAATTTGTAAGTTAATGCTTATGTACCGTAGACACCACATTAACAGGGTTCAGCGAACATGTTAATCAGGCTTCGTCGATTTTGATATGAAACACTTCTTGAACTGTACAACAAATGCGTATACTTTAGTTATACATGAAACATTGCAAATAACTCGCTTTTCAAAACTAAAAATTTACTGTTCTAATTATAGTATTAAAACAAAAGCCAGAACTTTTGCAAAATTTTAGTAACGCCATTAAACATTCGCATCAGCAAACCCGAAACTATTTCAACTACGAATTACTTTATTTTCAACTACAGTGAAACTTTGATTACTCGGCACTCGTTTAACCGCCAGTATATCGATGCCCTGAAAACTATTTTTGAAAGGAAAATAATGTATTTTCACACCCTGAAGGAAAATAGTATGGCATAATTGCACTCGTACAGAGCTCACAGAAAATATTTTGCAGTTGAAAGAAGCTTAGTCTCAGTTGGCGCTTGTGCAACTGTTTTATGACGTTCCTGAAATCTAGCTAAATTTCTGGTTTTTATTTGAATTCTATCATTAGAACTGTAAATTATTATTTTTTATAAGCAGCTAGGTTATCGCAATGTTTCTTTCTCTTTTGTATCAGTGGTGCAATCATAACAATCTGTAATGAAGTAAAAAAGCTCCACTATGGATATAGGTTAATATTAAGGGAGATTACGTGGTACAAAATAAAACTTTGACAGCGCCTAGAATAAACTGTACATGCACGTACGCGAACAATCCTATATTGTAACATGACGCTGACTAAATCTTCACCAAATTGGTGGAAAAGACGCGAGATAGCATTTCACTCCGCAATTGCTGGGTAAAAGAATTCTTGCCAATTGAAATGCGAAGTGTTTGTTGAGCTGCTCTGGCACACATGCCCAACGTTAGTGACGTAGCGACTCAAACAAATCCTATTGATTTCAATTTGCATAAAGAAACTTCTGTGGAAAAAACCGCCCAGATGAAGCGCAATAAATCCCTAGTTGAGTCACATTCACAATGCCGAAGCGAGTGCATTTATGAGAACGGATGAAAGGGGCACGGGTTGCGAACATGCGATGTTCCCAACCTCTAGGTAAGTTTTCATTGTTCGGATAAAATAAAGGCAAACAATTCCTTGTTCAAATTATCTTGCTCGTCCAATATCATCAAATCCGCATTCAAAGAAACCACAGGAATCATTTCGAATGAGGGAAAAAATTGCACAAATCCATCACTTAGGAATGAATATGCGCTTGTTTGCTCATGGGAAGCAGAGTTTTAAAATGTAGATTTCATGTTGGGAGAACTCAATTTCGTGTGTGACCAGCAGACCAGAAGTGGATTCGGCGCAAACAGAAGACCATTCTTTGGATTTCTTAGCATCAGCTTATCACAATGCATTCTTTTTTTTTTTTGGCAACTCCCCATTCTGACGTAAATCTTTGTTCGGAATCAAAAGGGGCCGGCCACTCGACCTTTCAATAACTAAGGATGGCTGTGAAGAACCGATATCATTTGAGAAACACGTCTGGCTATGCTGCTGAACTTTTCATGCTATAGATTCTTTTGCGAATTTCGGGGATAAAAAATGCGACTTTTCCGTTTCAATGAGCTGCTCTTTGTGCTGTATCAGATATAAATCTTCCAATAGATTTTTTTCAAGTCAACAAGTCGTATCACAAGTTAGATGAATTGATACGCATGGCCGTCAGTTTTATGTACTGTTTATAGAAATTGGCTGAAGGTGCGTTTTCACTACATAACAAAACGTTCTATTGATAAGTTATGCAACTTGTTTGAAAATGAGAAGAACAAATGTTATTTAACATCTTGCAGTATTGATGACCAACGTAATCGAGAGGGTGTTACATAACAAGTTGGACAACAGAGTTAAAAACTAATTTGTTACATGTATATTACAATGTTTAGTGATAAAGTGTAAACGCACCTTGATTGCACATCGAACTGCCTGCTGTTATTTAAAATCAACAGGATTTTCACCTAGGGTAACTGTACCAATAGTCAGCCACTACGTACTAAAACAATTATACGTGTGATAGCCATGCAATGGCTGAATTTCTTGCCCGTTAATTAACCAAATCCTAGTACTCAATCACTTACATTCCATATATGGTGTGGTTAATTAACACAAGAAATTTACCCATTGACTATTTACAGTAAGTGTTTTAGTACGTTGTTTTAGTATTATTATTATTATTATTATTACGTAGTGGCTGACTACAGGATGGTGGCCGCCATTCCGTGCATAATTGGCCAATAAATCCAGTTAGCGAAAGACTTGTCAATTAGGTGTGAATCGACATTAGAGAATTTGAAATCTCGGCGAGATCCGAAAAATATAGGTTACACAAGTGATGCACTAAGAATTTTGCGTCTACCGAGAATTTCGCGAAGCCAGATATTTCACATATTTTAAATTTAATTGATTTTCCATTTCTATACAGTCAAAGAGACGCATCGCTGGAAGAGCAGGATCAAGAAGAACTGGCCGATTTCTTGGAGAGATTAGAGCAAAATCTGGTGCAGAATTCAAATATTGAAAAGTAAGTATTTGTCCTAAAGTTGCGTTGATAAAAATCATGCATTAAAGTCGATTAGTGCTCTGATACCTGTTTAGCAAAAAATATCTATTTTTATGTGAATGGAACTCAACCACATTTAATTTTCAGTGAAGTTAGATTTGCAATTATTTTTCGCTATCTGTTTTAGTGTCAAAAGGAATCTTGATTTGGGCTTTTCTCGTGGTTACTCTGGAAGCCAGGCAGCCAAGCATTTGATGGGTTTGGCCGCAGCAAACTTTGCTCATGGCCCTGGACGGAAACGACGATCAGCAAACAGCGCCAATTTCCGGCGAAACGAAGCAGCATGGCAATAAGGAAAAGAGCGATTTTTGAAGAATGTAAATAAGGAGGAATGAATAATTAACAAAAGAATGTGCGTAATCTTGGTAAAACTTCAGGACTATAGAAAATTCTAAACGACCATATTATGTGAGCAGATACCGTGCAGTCAGACATGATGCAACACTTAAATACGGTACATATAATGCAATTTGGTGTCAGTACGAGAAGCGCCATCTAGTAACAGTTAAAGGCAACACACTAAGATTTTCAAGTTATTTACTGAATATCCAGTAGAATTACTTACTATTATCAATCCAAGGTAGAATTGAAATTATCAAATTAGCCTTACATTATAAATAATATAATATTCTCGACATTTTCAAAATCTTGCTTTCGCCACAACCTTTTACTCCATTCAGTTGCATCACTTGTATGCTGCTCCTATATGCTAAACCACAGCAGATTTAGATTACTATAATTTTTTGATGATAATGTATATTAGCTGAATAGATAATGGCTACCATTTCCCATTTTTAAGTTTTAATACCGCCATGCACGTTGCACATCTTATCCTAAACTAACTTGAAAATGTTGTCAGCTTATCACTAATTATCCAATTAATGCTGTCGACCCCAACCATCCTCAAAATGAAACTAATTTTTGCAACTACAATGTAAGGATTTTCTGCTCACTGCAATCTAATTTTCACTGAATGGAAAAATGCCTAGTGCTAAATGAATTTATTATTAGTTTACGTTACGTTGACTTATAAATAAAGATATTATTTAAAGAATGCCGTTTATGTGTACGTGCAGACATAGATAGTATTTAGAAATATTATAGGATTATGTATCAAATTTCGATTGACTTTGTTTTGGAAACAATTTATTTTTATACTGCAGATACGTAGATCAACCTAATTGACAATGACATAAGGTGATATTTTGTTTTAATACATGTTTGTTTTCTTTTTTTTCCCAGGTGGCAGGATGTCCATTTCTTCCCAAAAGTTACTACAATTGCAGCCAAATGTCAATCCTCTTTCCTACTAAATTTGTTATTCGATCTGAACTTATAGTGACCACAGAAACTATATACGCTAATTCAGTAGATATACTATTAAGTATGCAAGTCCCACGGTTGAACTTAGAACGCAAAATAACTGCTTAAAAATAATACTAAACACCGGCTAGTCGAGGACATAGTTTCAGTCGAGAATGGAGTGGGCCATAACTGATATTCTTTCAATCAAAAATGAATAATATATTAAATCTTCCATGTACACATTGTATACAGCAAAACTGCCCATGAAATGAAACATTTTTAAGTTTGATCTTTTGGATAAGCATTTTGGAGTCAGTGACAGAAGGGCCATCTAGTGGCAGCCGGAAGCAACATATTGATTATTGCAATTAATTTATTGAATATCCAGTAAAATTACATTATTATTATTAACCCAAAGTAGTATTGAAATTATCAAGTTAGCATTGCTGGTTGTTATGATCCACTCCTATCTTGAATTTCAATACCTAAGAATTAGCAAAGTTATAACAACGACCTCATATTAATATATTTGTAACTGTGACAACCCGCATTGTTGATTGTTGTTTTTAGTTTAAACTTTCCACGTTTTAATCTGTACATTTATCAGTGTGCGTGCGCATGAACAAACTCGATCAACCTGAATAATTGCGGCTGAACTCTGCCATTGCCGTGTATGCCATTAATTATTCTGAGAATAAAGTTGAAAATATGAAGCAAACGAATCAGCTTCCAAATTATCCAGCTTCTTAACTGTGAGGAATTGTTAGTAATAACCCACCAGATTATAAACAGAAAATGATTTCATATGTTCTTCATCGACAATTATTTGGATTTCATCACATTTCAAGCTATGAAACGATAAAACTTATTAGCTGAAGCTGACGAATTCTCATGGAAAGAGTAATTATTATTTATCATAATTAGCTCATCACTTGACAAACGATTTTAAATGCTTCATGATAAAATCATCATTTGAATATTGTAATGTTTGCGCGTAAAGGCTGGCTCAAATAAATGCCCAAAATTCACTAGAGATGGCAGTACTTGTTTAAACCAAATCAGCATCGGAGCAGAGCATTATACAGAATAATATAGTGAGCAAAGGTAAACGATCAATAACATAAGAACGAGAATACAGCAAATGAAGAATAAAGCTATTATAATTGCTGTAATAAATCCGAAAAATTTGGATTTTAGAAGACACGGTAGAGCTTAGGATATATTACGATAGCCTCTAGGTTGTAACTGTAAATAATGCGATTTGTACACTGCAATTAAACGGTACACTAAAAAATTGCTTTATGAGCAGTCATAGTGAGCATAGGCTACATGTAGATGAAGCAAATGCCGCTGCAGTTGCCGTATGTGGTGTCACGTACTAATGCCATCAATCAAGTTTTGCAGCTCCTTCAGAAAATTAATCTAAGATCTTCTTAATATACATGTAATGTTTCTTAAACAAGTTTCAAGAAATAACTAAATGAGAGACGGGCATCTGCAAAGAGGATTAACCTCTTTAATTTGCAAATGTGGCCAGGACGACGTATCACAGATGTAGCACAATTCTTTTGGTCCATGACAATTTTCAGGTTCAGCAAATTAGAATAAGAACAAGAGATAAGATCTTGAAGATCTATAAGCTACATGTATTTGCTATTTTATTTGCATATTATAATTCTGCAAAGCATAATCTTTGCAGATCATAATCCTAAGAAAGATCCGTCTCGACCAGTTTTTTCACAAAGTTTATAAAGTGCGAGCACTCGTAATATTATGGTCATGTCGAAAACCACGTAATATAAATAAATCTTAGGGAAGTTTGTTTCCATGATCCACTTTTCCACTTGAAAAATTTGCGACATTGTAAATGTGTCAAAACGGAAAGAATGGACATCATTTAGAATCAATGAAGACATACTGAACATGTAGTATATAGAATACAAAATTTTAAAACAAATAATTGACATCAACAAAGCAAGTGGGGAACAAATATTTGCCTAATATGCTCAGTCATATATATCGTTTTTTAGCTTGTTCAGATTCAAATACAATGTACGTGTTTAATATATAAAAATGTTTCACAATCAATGTGCAAGTTTGAAATACAATCAGCACTGGGCTGCAACACGACACAAATATTAAAAGACGAAAAATAAATTCAGTAAGTAATTGCACAACTTGCAATAATTTGCATTATCGTCAATGGCCTTAGATACGTTTAAGTGGACTAATGATTTGAATGCGTGCCCTCAATCAGGTTACCCCCTTTTGGGCCTATGCGTAAAGCCACAAGTATTAGAAACGCAATATAGGGTTATTTCGTGAACTGCCAATTAGTTATTAGTATTGTACTTAATTTGTTTATATGCAGTATATATTGAGAGTTTAATTCTAATAGATGGTAACAGTCTCATGTGATAAACAGAACATTAAGGTTTTATTCTAACAGTTCCACATATTAGGCGAAAATTAAAGATTGAGGATAACAGTTTTGTTGCGAGAAATTACTCAGGTGATCATCAAGTTTCTTTCAATATCACTATCACGCTAGAGTTGATTTGAAAGCGCATCAATGTTAACTTTCAGTGTACAACCATATTGAACTTTCGAAGCTGTCAATTTGAATTGCTTTCCTGAACGTGGTTCAACTTTTCTTACAATGAAGATGCAATTTCCTGTTTACACGAACATGATGGTTTTCAATTGTTTGTACTACATGTGCCTTCAATCTTCACGTGCTCGCATACGAATATGTCAAGAACATCAATGCTTCTAACCATTCCAGTGGGTAACGGAATCCCGCAACTAGTGTACTTTTAGCGGCAGATAGCAAAGCAGAAAACAGCATCATAGGCTATGCTCTAATGAACGGCTGACATCAAGAATTTTTTTAATCCCAATCATTTCTGATCAGCATTAAAAATGTAAAATATGCAATTTCACACCTCAAGATTGTAAACTTGAAATTGTTATCTCCATATTGTTAAGATACACTTTTGCTATGCAAGTACTACGAGTGTATGGTTAATTTCTGCAAAAATAATGTCCTTTATGGCACACATTTTCAATAGCATTTCACACTACAACTGCTAAACGATGGCGGTGCTTTTACTCTGTTAATCTTGAAACTACTCAGCCGCGATCAAACCATCATTTATGGGCGGCCCCCAGTTTTTCATCGTGAGCAATACCAAATAACTTTAATCATCTTCGACTGAATTTGAATCCTTATGATGGAAAAGACAACTTAGGATCTGGCATCTCGTTTCAGTTTACTGATCGAATGGCGATGGTAAAAGAGCGATGGGAAATCAACATGGAAACGGGAAGGTAATTTTACGTCAGTGGAATGAAAATAAGGACAAGTTTAGCTGGAGAAAATCCGAGAAATGACTTGAAAACATTTACATGGCTGTAAGCTATTTTGGTAGGCAGCATTGTTTAATCATAAAAGAATTGAGCTGAAATTAAACCAACGCGCATTTTTATTTAAAATGTTCAATATTTTCTTATTTTTACAAGGTAACTCAGTAAGTTTTTACAATACCTAAATAAATTAGAACAATATTTATGTTAAGAAATACAATTGCAGTTATAGTTTAGGATATTTATATGAATATCTCCAGCGTCTTCAAATTTATATCTTAAAATCACAGGACTGAATCATTTCACGCATGATGGACAAGAAATACGGAGACCGTCCACTCACAGAAATTATCATTATTGAAACGTCGACATCGGAAATAGGATCCCATCATCCCAGATGCATTTGTGTGATTGAGCCTGCAATTGACAAGAGATAAAACTCGCACAAAAGAAGACACTCTGGTTGAATTAAAGAGGTCTTCGTGATAGGACATCGTCTTAGCCCTGTCTAGACTCTAGACTATGAAGACAACATTGCCATGTTAATTATCCCAACGTCATTTTGCGGTGCCATCAGTGAAAGCTTTAACTATAGTGAAAAAACCCTTGTCTCTTATGAAAAGCTGGTGATGAAGGACAGAAGAAGATAGCCGAGTAAAGTTGTGAAGCCTTTATAAAGATAATTATATTGTTTCTAGCATAAACCAATTTTTATTGTTTATTTCCTATAGTATCACAATTCTTCATTTCTCCTCGAGGAATTCTGTAGTCCTGGATCGAAGTTGGCAATAAATGATACCCACATGTACAATGGCCTGAACAAATAGTAGAAGTCGATGTGAAAGCACTTAAAGCCAAGCAATCGATAACAAACTAGTGTCTAGATCCACTTTGTCAGCCATTTGTGTTGCCAGGAAAATGTTCAGAGTTCCATCACTACAATATCAGACCCCACAATTGTGTGCAGTCAAAAGCGGGATGATGAGTCCAATAAAAGGGCATCACCCCTAATATATTACTTTGAATTGCTATATATTTGGTGACATGCAACAGAAATTGCAATCAAAATAAGGCGCGAATGTTATAGATTGTAGAGAGCGAGTCTATAACAGACAGATGAAGCAAGAACCAAGGTGCAGATTCTTCATCACAGAAGCAGTGGCCAACCTTTCTAAGACTTAATAGGGAATTATTAAAGTCGTAGTGTCTGGCTATAATTTTATCAGTATCTACCATGGCAACATGTGTTCAAACTAACCGATTTTTCAATGCCAAATTCAGAAACCTTCTTAATGTTTTGAAATTCTTTTGGGCAGCTTTCTTTATTTCTTTTCTGACAAGCAGCTTTTAAAAAACATTTGTAATATTGATACTGCGAATTTGTGTGGATGTTAAAAAATTGGGTAGGTTTAAGTAAAAACGTACAGCTAAGAAAATTCTTCCTAAAGTTTTGGTTTATACAGATGAGGTCTAATCATACTTTAATACAATTTATACGACCAAATACATGTAGCATGTAGTAAATTTTTAAGATAGCCTCAAATCAGGGTTCTTCTAAATGAAAACTGATTGGAACATCAGAGAGTCTAGAAAACGTTATGTTCTGCACATAAAATAAAACACTAAAATGTTAAACGATTTGAAATATGAATTTTTTAATCAAAGGTTACCAAAGCGGATTAACTTTGAATGAAAACTGACTAGTTAAGCTCGTTATGATTACTTAATGTATCTACTGTAGCTTTGAGATCAAACAATGACTGACTAACGTAAGATTATATTGATAGATTAAACCGAATATAAACATACAGATTCTATTTACGTGCAAGCCAAATATATGACCATGTTCGACGGGAAAGTCATCTTCGAAATTATTAATGCTGTAATTACCAATGATCTAAAGCACTTTCCAATCGTAGCGAGAGTTAATTATGCAAAATTGATCCTGGTTCGTCGTAATAAGCCGTATGTCTGTAAGAAAACGCTTCTTACATGCGTAAACTCCCACGTTAAGAGCAAATAAATGACGTCAACCATCCTTTAATGTTTCCGATTACGGTGCAACAACAAAAATTGCACGAGTAAAGACGAATATAAACTGCATATAGGGTATAATGTCACGCAATTTTGGTCAATTTTAACACCTCCATTCGCCCTTAGGACGCTACTGCTCGTTCTTATACAAGACTTCAGATGTTAACAATGTAATATTACAACTCCTGGAACATTCTTGTCAATTTATTCTATTCTGGCTAAACTTATTTGATACAATTAAATGTCAACAAGCTATTAATTACATTGATAAATTGACATATCAATGGAATCTCGTGAAAAGAACCTTTCCTTGGCGAATGTTTGTGCGGTATTTTCGCGTTACCATCTTTTAAATTGTCTTCACTTCCAAAGTCATATATCATAAAAATGTATTTCTACCCAAGTAATTTAGATTATCGAAAGTTTTTTGTAATTCTTTCTTCAAAGCTGTTGTCTTGCTTATTTCAAAAAGGGTGTTGATCGTTCAATTTTAACGGCCACCATTTTTTTGAAGGTTTTGCTTACGCAGAAATAGGACTGCGTAATATAAACATTATGATTCAGCTCCGCCAGCGCTAAGTAGATCGGTGGGCATCACTGTTAATTTGTTGTTGTAAACCCAACAGTGTATACATATATATAATGAACATGTGATGTCCATTAACGTCTTCATGCATCCAATACAGAAATGGATATAGTCCGCATATTTAATAGCATGGCAACATGCAAAAACAGAAAAAAAATCAATAGGTGCATAAATAAAGAGCGTATCAAGGTTAATCCTAAAGGAAACGATAAAAAGAAGACCTAATACAAATAAATATAATCCATGCGCCGCGTCATATATACATGTAGTTAGAGTAGTTTGAATTTGCAAGCAAAAATCCCTTGGGACATGGGTCCAAAAGACATGTCCAACTTCTGCGACTTTTCAACGCAACCCAAACAGTGGCAATGGTTGGAAAAGTGAATCAGAGGCCCATGCTCTGTAATGCTATAGTTGTAATAGATGCTAACGGCATGCTTAATGGAAGCATTTGTCTTGCCGTAGTAAATTGGCAAGATAATGTCATGGAAATGTTATTTGTGACAAAGGTCAAGACTGACCGAATCAGTGCTGATGAGTGATGACGTCGAAATCCAGTTGTTCCAATAGCGAAAATTTCGGTAAATAAATTGTAAGGGTGTCGAGTGAGTTGCCATGGTAAATGCCGATTTTCTCTATTTTCGCTGCTTCTTGGTTCGTTTCTCAAATTTTGGTGCGAAATCCCTTGATGCATCAAAGTCCATTGTAAGATCGAAGAAAAGCAAGCAGATCCATCAGTGGCTTACTTTTAGAGATCTGTTGGGAATATCTTTCGCGAATTTAGATAATGGGCCAGCCCCAGAAACATGGTGTGCGTGACCGATGCCGTAAAACATGTTGAAACATGCTAGCACGCACCGAAATTGCTAGCCTGTGTCAGCCTGATATGTTCTAAAATGACATATCTGCCAAAAATTTGTAATATACTTGTTTGAATGTTGTTTGAGGTGCAAGTAAAAAGTAAAACAGTCCCTACTTTTATATAGACTTGTCCAATCATAGACCCTTCATGTTGAAATGTTGACAGTTGATCTAACTTTTGGTAAACTGCGATTTTACAACAGGAAAAAACTTATGGTACAGTAGGTTTAAGACATTTGAATTGAAAAAAGGTAATGTTTGAAAGTTATAAGAAAATCATGGACAGCTGCAGGGGGGTGCAAAACGGGCGTTTGCCCCCCCCACCCTCTGGAAATCAAGTTAACATGGGAGGTATGAGCACAAAATATTA